>CM076574.1:182147413-182219913 GCA_034641835.2 Pinus albicaulis
AAGAGAAATCAACAAGAGCGAGTCTACACAAACTAGATTTCATATTTCATTTTTAAAAAAATCACCTCGAACCTAAATACCATTTTTAACTAGGAGAACCTAAACATAAAGACTAAATAGGAGGCAATTTTCCGAGGAAAATACCCTTAGCAGAAGGAATAGAGGATGGAAATGAATAACATTTTAACTAGTATAGACACACCAACAATCATCATGACCTTGAAGACCAAATTTCAGGGGAGCCATAACATGTTTAACCTCAATGTGACCCTGACTTCCAAATTGCATGACAACTATGTGATAAGACATATCAACCATTACAAAATAGGTTCAAGCTAGATACATACATACCTTGTGAAGATTTTTATATGACCCTTTAATATAGAACTCTTCACCCTATTCAACACAAGATCCATCACCGAAATCTTATCAAACTTGCACTAGTGGAGTGTTGAGTCTCGAATTTGCATCTTTTCCATACACTTTTCCATACCTTTTTCACTCACCTAAACCTCCAAAATTGTCAATATCATGTGCAAAAGGGTATCTAACATGGTTTTTAGTTATGTTTTTGTGTTTTCTATTTGATCTAGATTTTTTTCATACAGTTGCGGAAACTTGCCACTTTCCGCAGCTGCTGCAACTTTCCGCAGCTATTTTGTGGAACTATATGCTACAAGTGTCTACAAGGGAAACGAGTCACATGGGCAGGCTAGGAATGACGTGGACATGGTTCGTGTCCTACTGGTTCAAGCAAACTCGTCCAAAGAAGCCGCGGTCAAAGCCGTCCACGTGGAAGTCAACTATGGAGTTTCATGTCGGCCGGACTCTATTTCGTGGCAAATAAACATCCATACGGCCGTTTCTAAGCTTGCGGAGGTTAAATCGACATCTGTGCAGAGCTCTGGAGTTGAATTCAAGCATCCACCTTCCGTAGATTCGCTTTCCAACACGACCATACTTCTATATCCGTGGGCGTAGTGGTCTACGTGCTCTCTGCCATCATGAACTTTAGGAGACAGTTACAGTTTATTGTTATATATAGAGCGTTTGCATACGCGCAGAAAGTAGTTGACAGTTGTTAGTTGATAGTTGATGTTCATGAATAAACTCTGTTATCTGTTAGTTTGCTTTGTAGTGATTACGCTGCCCTTGAGCCGTAACACTACCATTCTGTAATGAACTGCTTGTTAATATGAGAAGACTCTGTTTTTCAACTTAATTCGTGTTTGAGAATCGTTACCAAAGCTGTGTAGAGGGCCCCTGCTCAGCTAAGGTTTTGTGTATTAGTGTACATTTCTCATTTCATTTCTTTTAAAAGTCATTGTATCATAATCCATCATATGTTCATACTTTGTAGTTGTTTCATTTTTGTTTATACATTTCCATAATTTCCATTTCATTTCTGTCTTACATGTTTTATGATTGTTAATCACTGATCAGTTTTCTTGTGCAGGTTTTAGGTAGACAGCCCGGGCATTTTTATAGCATTTTGACTAATGACATGAAACTAACATTGTTCTGCTGCTAGTTTTCTTTTCATAGCTTTTGTTTAACTTCAGTCTTGCTTTGTACATTTCAGTTTTGCTTATCTGATTCAATAGTTAAACATATTAAGCTGCTCATAGCGTCTTCAGTTGCCTCAGAAAGCCACAGCTGGACTGATGGTGAGGGACTGCATTATGAAATGTGTAGTTTAGTATTAGTTTCTTTTCTGCAAATTTAGATATATTAAGCTGCTCATAGCGTCTTCATTTGCCTCCGAAAGCCACAGCTGGACTGATGGTGAGGGACTGCATTATGAAATGTGTAGTTTAGTATTAGTTTCTTTTCTGCAAATTTAGATATATTAAATCATGCATGACATCTTTGGTTGCCTCCGAAAGCCACAGCTGGACTGATGGCGAGGGATTGAATCATGAGTGTATGGTTTAGTATTAGTTTACTTTCTGTAAATTAAATATCAGTTACACAAGTTGTTTATGATTACTTCTGAAAGTCATAGCTGGTCTAATGATGAAGGGTCAGAAAATGAATTGATGTAATCTGATTTAGATTTATTTTGTTGCAATTTTGAATTTCCATAAGCATAGTTTCTTTTGTGTTCAGTTGGCAGCAAGAATAGTTTGGTTTTCATGTTCACTAGTTTCCTGTTTTGATTCATTAGATTAGCAGCACCTTTTCATTTCAGCAGTACACTTTTACTTTCTTTCAAGTCTTGTCATTGTAATTTTCAATTTGCTTTTAAAGTTTCAAGTTGGTAAATCATTATAGGGGATATCACTTCCTTGAAAAAATATAACCAAACTTGTTTTCACTTTAGAATTTCCATTTCACCTTAGAAAAACAAAAAAAACGACAAAAGTTAAGAAATAGGTTATCTTGCACATATAGTGCACCGCACTTCATCAGCTTACGATTCCTGGATTGACAAATTAAATGCAGCAATTTAGGACATACTAAATTGACCAAACATTTTGGCGCCGTTGCCGGGGAAGTGTAACTAGGTAGCCAATTTCTTAAAAAAAAAAAACATAAAATCATAAAAGAAGGGAAAACTTGATAACTTCTTGAAGTATGCTCTCCTCTTGCACCTAGTGTGATGTGGAGGATCAGAAAAGAGAGTTATTGGTTTAGTAATTTCTTAAGTATGCTCTCTTCTTGCACCTAGCGTGATCTGGAAGATCAGAAAGAGAATTATTAGCCCAACTTTTAAAAAATAAAAATAAAAATGACATGCATAGAGCAAGAGATTCTAGGGGAAGGTTTATAGCTAAAGCCAAGAGTTCGATTTTCATAACTCCATCTTCTTCAAGGCATAGACCAAATTCACCACCATCTACCCCTAGCCTTAAGATTTTTGGAAGTCAAGGAACAACTGAATTAGAGGATTCTCCTATACCACCTACTAAAACCCACTTAGAAAACAAAGAGACTTTCTCTCATCCTTCCTTGGTAGAAGAACTAGAGGACTATAAGGACTCTATCATGGCAGAGGAAGTAATAAATAGAGGTGGAGGTAGAAGAGGAGGAGATAATGGAGATAACAATGGTGAAGGAAATGATGGTAGAAATAGGGACAATTTGCTTGGATTCCCTATAGTTGATGAGGAGACTCATGCAACAATGAAAAATATCTCACCATCTGTTCTCCCTAACTTTTATGGATTGCGAAGTGAAGATCCTGAAACATTTCTGTTTGAGTTTGAAGTAGTGTGCCAAACTTATGACTATATGGAAGATTCTCAAAAACTCAAACTGTTTCCTTCAACATTGAAGGGATCTGCTTTGAAATGGTTCATGGGATTAGCCACTCAATCTATCGGGACTTGGAATGATATGAAACAAACATTTTTGGATAGATACTTGGACTATTGTATGCCCACCAATCACAAGGATGAGGTATTCAAAATGATGCAAAAGAAGATGAAAACTTGGAAGATTTACTTGAAAGATTTCAATACAACTTGAAAAGAGCAAAGATGAGCAACTTAGATGATGAAACCTTGAAAGCCCTCATATTAAAAGCCATTAGAGATGAATGGATAGATATTTTAAACATGATGGGAAAGGAGACATTTCTCAACTTCCACTTCGTGACATAACAGAACTATGTGTCCATCTCTCAAGAGGAAAATCTAAAATAGGAAAAGGGCCTAGGGATCCTTCTCTTATTAGGGCTAACAAATGTGCAACTGGATCAGTAAGTAGGGCAGAGATTGGTAATATGCTTGATGAGTTCAAAACTGATATCTTAGGGAGCCTTAGTGAACAACTAGACACCCTTAAAATCCAAAACAAGCAGAAAGCAGAAACGGATGCTTTAGCCATCTTTTGTCCGAAATGTAGGAAGAAACATGCTTTAAGGGAATGTCCCTTGGATGCAAAAGTTGTAGAAACATGTATGATTTGCTTAGAAAATCATGAGATCAAGGATTGTCCTTCAATCCCTGGACTCAAAGCTGTTTTTCAAGAAGATCCAAATTCAATAGAATCTCTCTGTTTTGTCGCAAGGAGACCTTGGCAGGGACAAAAATCTCAAGGGTTTAATAACCCTATGAATCTTCAAACCCCACCAAATTGGACTCCTTGGCAACAATCTTGGCCCCAACATCAAAATTCATATCAGCCATGGGTACAAGGGATGCAAAATCCTTATGGGAGATTTGCTCAATTTTATCAATATCCTCCATCTTTTCAAAATCAACAAGCTCCTCAATTTCCAAGCCAAAATCCACAACTTTCATTGCCATTTCCACAACAACAACCTTCTCAACAAAATACAAATCCTCAACTCATGCTCCCATACCAACAGAAGACAAATCAACTTCCAGCTCAGCCATTGCCAAATCCTAACAATAAGAATTCTCAAACTACTTATATGGTAGAAGGACAACAATTTCCTACCTATATGATTGTTCCTCTCAACGATGTACAACTCAGATCTGGTAGAGTTTTAGAAAAACCTTATATAGACATTCAAGAGCAAGATACCTCTGAGGAGGACTCTCTTCAAGTCAATAAGGGTTCTGAGGAAGAATCTCTTCAAAATTCAAAAATTCAAAAATTCAAAAAGAAAAAGAAAAGCTAGCATCCACAACTCCTATAGTTGAGCAACCTGTATCTTCATCTACACCTCCTTTTCCGGAAAGATTACAAATTGATAAGGGGGTGGAAAAACAAATCTTGTTGCCTAACTATGACTTTCTAGATGAATTGAAGAATGTTTGTATCAAGATTCCATTGCTACAAGCCATTAGAGAAATTCCTATTCTAGCAAAAACCATAAAGGAGTTGAGTTTCAAAAGACCAGGAAGGAAACTAAAAGACACAAGAAGAATCCACCTGGTAGGAAAGATTGCGGATATTATGATGGGAAAAATTACCATGCAGAAGTATGTAGATCCAGGAAGTCCAATTGTCAAGACACATATAAATGGGATAGAAATTCCAAACACATTGATTGACTTAGGAGCTGCTATCAACATTATGAGTAGACAGACTATGGAACAGTTAAAACTTCCTAACCTTCTTTTTACACCTACTTTATTGCAACTTGCAGATCGATCGGTTATTAAACGAGATGGTGTATTAGAAGATATTTCAGTCTCCTTAGATTCTTGGGAATATCCAGTAGACTTTATGATTTTGACTCCCAAAAGTAATCTAGGAGGACATCCAATTATCTTAGGAAGACCTTGGCTGGCCACAGCTGATGCTTTTATTAGTTGTATATCTGGAGACATGTACATTTCTAATGGTAATTCGACAAAGAAATTCAATTTGTATCCTCCCGCAAGAGCAATTACAGAAATAGGAGACAATGAATGGGTCGATGATGAGAACACTATACAACCTGTCTTTACCATTTCTGAAATTAGTGAGGATAGTCAAATTCTGAACACATTAGAAAATTTTGAGATAACTTCAGAATATGACCCCACACAATTTCAGTTGGAATCCGACATAGAATATTTATCATCAAGACAAATGTCTCTTTACTCTATGGAAGAGTTTGGTAGTTCTACTATTGAGATTTTTCCAGGAAAAACATTGAATATCAACAAACATATGGAAAAATCACAACAAGAAGAACTAACCAAAATCTTGCAAAAACATTCTACTGCATTTGCATGGGAGTATATTGACATGAAGGGTATTGATCCTAAGACTTGCATCCATCATATCTATATTGAGGAAAACAGTAGACCAATCAGACAACCTCAAAGAAGGATGAATCCAAATCTTAGGGAGATAGTGAAAGAAGAGCTCCAAAAACTACTCAATGTAAACTTCATTTATCCAATTTCAAATAGTCGATGGGTTTCTCCTTTGGTTATAGTACCTAAAAAGAATGGTAAATGGAGGGTATGCATTGATTACAGGGAATTGAACAAAGCAACTTTGAAGGATCACTTTCCTTTGCCTTTTATCGATCAGGTATTAGACACATTAGCAGGTAAAAAGTACTTTCATTTTTGGATGGTTTTAGTGGCTATAATCAAATTCAGGTAGCACCTGAAGATCAAGATAAGACCACATTTACTTGTCCATGGGGAACTTTTGCCTACCGAGTGCTTCCTTTTGGGTTATGTAATGCACCAACAACATTCCAAAGAGCAGTACTAGGAATTTTTTTTGATCTAATCCATGATTGTGTAGAGGTTTATATGGATGATTTTACAGTTTATGGTAATTCATTTGAAGAGGCATTAGAAAATTTGGAAAAAAGTTCTCATAAGATGTAAAGAAACAAACCTTTCATTAAGCCATGAAAAATGCTTTATGATGTTTACTGAAGGGATTGTTTTAGGACATCATATTTCGGGAGATGGGATTAAGGTTGATAGATCGAAAGTTGAAGTCATCTCCAAGTTACCTATTCCAAATTGTCAAAGAGATGTTAGAAGTTTTTTAGGATTTACTGGTTACTATAGAAGATTTATAGAAAACTTCACTAAAATAGCATCTCCACTCTTCAAGTTGCTTACAAAAGACTGTGAATTTAAATGGGATCCTGATTGTCAATCGGCTTTTGAAACTTTGAAAACAAGAATATCTGAAGCACCTATCTTGAGAGGAACAAATTGGAAACTTCCTTTCCATATTTCTACAGATGCTTCAGATACAGCTCTTGGAGCTGTGTTGGGTCAAAAAGATTTAATTCCTTATGCCATTTATTACACTAGTAAAAATTTGACTCCTACAGAGTTGAAATATACTGTGACTGAAAAAGAGGTTTTAGTTGTTGTTCATGCAATTAATAAGTTTAGACATTACATAACAGGCTATGAAACTTTTATTCATACTGACCATTCTGCAATTAGATATTTAATGAACAAACCTGTTACTAATGGCAGAGTGATAAGATGGCTTTTACTTTTGCAAGAATTCAATATTACTGTGTTGGATAGACCAAGAAAACAGAATACAGTAGCTGATTTCTTGTCTAGGATTCAGAATACTAAAGAAGATTCTCTTGTAGAAGATAAGTTTCCTGATGAATACTTGTTTGCAGTAACTATTAAGACCCCTTGGTATGCAGATATTGCTAACTATTTGGTTACAGGGAAACTACCTTTACATTTATTTCCAAGAGAAAAATGAAAGATTATTCAGGAGAGTTCAAAATATTCATGGATTTCTAACGAATTGTTTAAAACAGGGCCAGATCTTGTGATCAGAAGATGTGTCAGGGAAGATGAAATGCCTGATATTCTGAAGGCATGTCATGATGAACCATGTGGCGGACACTTTGCGGACAAAAGGACGGCCTATAAAATCCTTTCCTTGGGATATTATTGGCCTTCTCTCTTCAAAGATGCAAAACAATATGTCAAAAGGTGTGATAGCTGCCAAAGAGTAGGGAAACCTACCCTTTCAAATGAAATGCCATTGCAAAAACAGGTACTCATTGAACCCTTTGAAAAATGGGCTTTAGATTTCATTGGACCTATTAATCCACCATCTAAGCAAAAGAAGTATATATTGGTTTGTACTGATTATGTTACTAAATGGGTAGAAGCTAAAGAATTAGTATCTGCTACTGAAAATTCAGTTGTTCATTTTCTTTATGAGGATATTTTTACTCGCTTTGGTGTTCCAAGAGAAATTGTAACAGATCAGGGGAGCCAATTCACATCAAACTTGGTGGAGAAGTTGATGGAAGAATATAAAATCAAGCACAGAAAATCTACTCCTTACCATCCACAAGCAAATGGTCAAGTGGAGTCCACAAACAAAGTTCTTGAAAGTATCATCACCAAAACTGTTCATCTACATAGAAGAGATTGGGGAGAAAGGCTTCCAGAAGCCTTGTGGGCCTACAGAACTACATGGAGGAATACAACAGGACATTCTCCCTATGAACTTGTTTATGGGAAAGAAGTCTTGCTCCCCATTGAGTTCCAAGTCAAGACCTTCAAGATAGCGGTTCAGTTGGGGATGGACTTATCAGAAGCCCAAAAGCATAGAATGGAGCAGTTGAATGAGCTAGATGAGATCAGACAAGAAGCAATTCTAAGAACTGATCTAGTTCAATATCAAAGAACTAAATGGCATGAAAAATATATCAAAGAAAAGAAGTTTCAAGAAGGAGATTGGGCATTGTTATTTGACTCCAAGTTTAAAGATTTTCAAGGGAAATTTCAGACTCATTGGCTTGGGCCATATGAGATTGACAAAATCTTTAGCAATGGAGCTATAAGAATCAAGACCATTGATGAGTTTCAAACTCCTCTTATTGTGAATGGCCATAGATTGAAAGTTTATCATAAGCCACTCTCTAAAGAGGATTTTTTCAAGTTGTTTCAAGAAAGTTCTGCAATCAGGCTGGTACAGAAGAATTCTTCTTCTCCACCAGCCTAGCTTTTGTTTTTCAAGAAAAAAAATGAAAAAAAGAAAAGAAAAAAAATGGTATAAGCCTGAAAACCAATCATTGATTGGCAGTCTTATACAGAAAATATGGGGTGAAAATCAGGGACACCTGACACTCTATATTTTCCAAAAAAAAATATGTCTTTCATTTCATTTCATTTCACCACCCACTCCATTTCATTCCACTTCATTTCATCTCATTTCATTTCATTTCACTTCACTCCACTTCATTTCATCCATTCCATCAATAAAAATCTTTTTTTTTTATGACCATTTCCACCTGGTCATCTGTCATTTGTTCATTTCTATTCAACTAAGTAATAGCTGTGTCAGTTTCCGCAGCTGACATCTGTTTCCGCAGCTGACTCCAGTTTCCGCAGCCAGAAGCAGATTCCGCAGCTACTACTCTGTTTTAAAAAAGAATGTACAGTCAGTTGTTATTTCCATAATTATGAAATAAAATGCAGGAGAGAGGATCAATGGAACATTCAAGACACTAATGAAGATCAATCAGTTGAAGACCAAGGGCAAAAGCAAGGATTCCAAAGGTATGAATAAAGTTTATTTCAAATAGTATTGAAAAACACATTTTTATATAATTTTAAACTATGAGCTCTACCAATAACGCGCAATGATTATATTGACAGTCCCGTAACCTTCCACGATCTCCATGTTATCCTCTTGCATTTATTCACAAACGGTTTCATCATTGAAATTCCGATTCTCACTCATGTTCCAATATCCCACCGTAGATAATGAGACATATTTGAGTTGAAAAAGGACTCTTACAAGCCGCATAACTTCATAATCATTGATTGAAACGTGTTCATATTTATTACACAGCCACCAAAATTCAAAACGCGGCCGAATGCATTATACTTTGTTAACCTCTTTGTCGTGTCTCTGTCGTGTTTACAAAACCCCGCTCTACTCATTCTCACTCCCTGTTTCACTCCATTTCGTTCCTTTTTCTCACTCTCACTCCCGTATACCTACCCACAGTCTTACTCCATTCTGTTTATGGTACTCATTCTCATTTTATGATAACATCCCCACAGTATTGTGCCCGATCCTGTGTATTCCATCGTTCCATTTCCACTTAAATCCTCACAGAGGCAAACTTGTGAAGCACAGAGAAGTGAAATGGGAAAATTATTAAGGGCAGAGCCGGAAGGACCGAAGTTTATAGAGGGATATCCGCAAGCAAAAGAGATGTTGAGGAAAGCTAAATGGCTACGTTTTATTCAGAAATTCAGGGGTTACCACAGAGAAGTTACGAAAGCGTTTGCAAGATAATTTGATGGCTCGGAAGCAGAAGTTGGAGACCTCAAGTTTTTGGTCAATGAAGCATCAATAGCAACAGCCACAGAGCTTCTTCAGGAAGGAGAACGTTGGTTCAAAAATAAAAGTATCAGTGATGAGGCATGGAGAATAATCCTACGGAATCAAGGTATGGATATCACTGTTTTTAAAAGAGGAATCCCTGTGCATGCAATAAAAGATGAATGGGCCACTTTACTACTAATTGTTCAGAAATTTATTACATGTGAGGGCCGTTTTGGGTCTATGTACATGTACCATACTAGGCTATTGATGAATTTTCTTGAAAACCAAACTCTCAATCTCCCTTATTTTCTATTCAATAGCTTAAATAAAATGGCTGTGACTGTTCAAAAACACTTGGGAGATGTAGAGCCTCATCTTTATCACCACGGCCTTATAAAAATTCTGATTGAAAAGGAGCTAAAGGAAAGAAAAGATACATGGGAACAATTCCTAGTTAGAAACTTCTTTGAAGAACCTCAGGAAATTCCTGAAGGTAGTTCAATTAGAAGGATTAGAAGAAAGAAAATGAATGTTGAAACCCAAATTGTTCCTACACAAGAAATTCCCGCAGCTAGCACAGCAAAAAGAAGTAGAAGGAAAAGAACAATAGATGAAATCCAAAATAATTCTACTACTACTATGAAAAAAACTGATAGGGAAGAGAGATTGGTAAAAAGGAAGAAGAAGGAAATCAAAGCTAGGAAGCCAATAATACCAAAAGGGAAAGAAATTATTGAGGCTGTCCATAAAACTCCTTCTTCTGAAGAAGAAGATCACCAAATACTATCTGAAAGATTAGTTTTTCTTCAAAAACGGTCATCTATATCCAAGAAGGGAGAGACAGGAAAACAAGAACAAAAGGGTAGTGTACCACAGCATGTGAGGAGAAGCAGCAGGCTTAAGGGAAAATTGAGAAAAACACAAATTAAGGGTCCTCATTTCATTGATTTGGGTGAGGAGACATATGAACAGTCTCCAACTGACCATAGTCCATTTCAGTCAGTTATTGAACCTGACTCCTTTCACTCCCAATCAGACAATGAGCATACTCCATCTTATTCTCAGCAAAATATTGATGTAAGCCCTCCTCGGCCAGATTTTGAACATAATTCTCCCTTGCAGCATTTTGGGGACAACCCAATGAAAAAGACACCGGAAGTAGATCCCAAGCAGCAGGAGGTATATGACTATATAGAGTCCTTGGAGAAGGCAGCCACAGGTCCAAGTACCTCTTCCATTCAACCTCATACATTGCAGGATGATTTAGTTCAGTCATTAAAACAGGAAATTTTTGAGCTGGAGCTTTTAAATCGGCACATCAAAAATGAAAATGAAACACTAAAAGAACAAGGCAAACTGGACAAGATCATCCATGATAATACTATGTTACATTTGGGAATTTGGCAAAAGAAGAATAAGAAATTAAAAAGGAAATGCCAGAAATTGAGCAGAGCACTTGTGAATATCAAATTTAGGTGCTTAATGAAGAAACCCGAATGATGGCAGTACCAAAGAAGAAGAGAAGGGGGTTGGATGTGCTGGCTGAAGTATCAAGGCACATGAACTGAACAAAGAGTATCAAAATTTTGGTTGCATGAGGACATGCAACACCTTCACAGTGGGGGTATGTTGAGTCCCGAATTTGCATATTTTCCATACACTTTTCCATACCTTTTTCACTCACCTAAACCTCCCAAAATTGTCAATATCATGTGCAAAGGGTATCTAACATGGTTTTTAATTATGTTTTTGTGTTTTCTATTTGATCTAGATTTTGTTCATTCAGCTGCGGAATCTTGCCACTTTCCGCAGCTGCTGCAACTTTCCGCAGCTATTTTGTGGAACTATATGCTACAGGTGTCTACAAGGGAAACGAGCCACATGGGTAGGCTAGGAATGACGTGGACATGGTTCGTGTCCTATTGGTTCAAGCAAACTCGTCCAAAGAAG
The DNA here is from genome assembly GCA_034641835.2 of Pinus albicaulis. NCBI lineage: Eukaryota > Viridiplantae > Streptophyta > Pinopsida > Pinales > Pinaceae > Pinus > Pinus albicaulis. The sequence goes on from CM076574.1 coordinate 182,159,066, forward strand.
CCGCGGTCAAAGGCGTTCACGTGGAAGTCAACTATGGAGTTTCATGTCGGCCGGACTCTGTTTCGTGGCACATAAACATCCATACGGCCGTTTCTAAGCTTGTGGAGGTTAAATCGACATCTGTGCAGAGCTCTGGAGTTGAATTCAAGCATCCACCTTCCGTAGATTCGCTTTCCAACACGGCCATACTTCTATATCCGTGGGCGTAGTGGTCTACGTGCTCTCTGTTATCATGAAATTTAGGAGACAGTTACAGTTTATTGTTATATATAGAGCGTTTGCATACGCACAGTTGTTAGTTGACAGTTGTTAGTTGATAGTTGATGTTCGTGAATAAACTCTGTTATCTGTTAGTTTGCTTTGTAGTGATTACGCTGCCCTTGAGCCGTAACACTACCATTCTGTAATGAACTGCTTTTTAATATGAAGACTCTGTTTTTCAACTTAATTCGTGTTTGAGGATCGTTACTAAAGCTGTGTAGAGGGCCCCTGCTCAGCTAAGGTTTTGTGTATTAGTGTACATTTCTCATTTCATTTCTTTTAAAAGTCATTGTATCATAATCCATCATATGTTCATACTTTGTAGTTGTTTCATTTCTGTTTATACATTTCCATAATTTCCATTTCATTTCTTTCTTACATGTTTTATGATTGTTAATCACTGATCAGTTTTCTTGTGCAGGTTTTAGGTAGACAGCCCGGGCATTTTTATAGCATTTTGACTAATGACATGAAACTAACATTGTTCTGTAGCTAGTTTGCTTTTCATAGCTTTTGTTTAACTTCAGTCTTGCTTTGTACATTTCAGTTTTGCTTATCTGATTCAGTAGTTAAACATATTAAGCTGCTCATAGCGTCTTCAGTTGCCTCCGAAAGCCACAGCTGGACTGATGGTGAGGGACTGCATTATGAAATGTGTAGTTTAGTATTAGTTTCTTTTCTGCAAATTTAGATATATTAAGTTGCTCATAGCGTCTTCAGTTGCCTCCGAAAGCCACAGCTGGACTGATGGTGAGGGACTGCATGATGAAATGTGTAGTTTAGTATTAGTTTCTTTTCTGCAAATTTAGATATATTAAATCATGTATGACATCTTCAGTTGCCTCCGAAAGCCACAGCTGGACTGATGGCGAGGGATTGAATCATGTGTGTATGGTTTAGTATTAGTTTACTTTATGCAAATTAAATAATCAGTTACACAAGTTGTTTATGATTACTTCCGCAAGTCATAGCTGGTCTAATGATGAAGGGTCAGAAAATGAATTGATGTAATCTGATTTAGATTTATTTTGTTGCGATTTTGAATTTCCATAAGTGTAGTTTCTTTTGTGTTCAGTTGGCAGCAAGAATAGTTTGGTTTTTCATGCTCACTAGTTTACTGTTTTGATTCATTAGATTAGCAGCACCTTTCATTTCAGCAGTACATTTTTATTTTCTTTCAAGTCTTGTCATTGTAATTTTCAATTTGCTTTTAAAGTTTCAAGTTGGTAAATCATTATAGGGGATATCACTTCCTTGAACAAATATAACCAAACTTGTTTTCATTTTAGAATTTCCATTTCACCTTAGAAAAACAAAAAAAAACGACAAAAGTTAAGAAATAGGTTATCTTGCACATATAGTGCACCGCACTTCATCAGCTTACGATTCCCGGATTGACAAATTAAATGCAGCAATTTAGGACACACTAAATTGACCAAACATGGAGGCAATCCATGAAAGAAAATACAAGAAAGAGGGAGAAGCCATGCCCATGAAGGGCTTATAACCTATGATAAATGTTCAAAAACTTATGAAATATGTTAGAAAAGGAAAAGGGGACATGTAACTAGAACTAGACGAATGGTCGATAATAGAACCATTATTGGATACTTAAAGCAATCTTTCATAGGAGGTCCAGTGGTAGAGAACTAGCAGGCACAATAATGAGAAGGTGTGTTTCAACCACCCAGGGAAAGAACCTAGGATATGCACCCAAAATTAACATTGGTTCATGCTACCTCTCATATTATATAAGAGGCAACCATGTTATTTTCATCGCATGATACAAATTTTAGCATGAGCGCCACTCTATCAGTGGCATGATGTATTAGTTCACACTTTATTTTGAGTAATTTAGATTGGTTATTAAAAGATTATATGTTAGAGATATTGTTACATGATGGTATTCCTTGCCTAGTGGATATGCTCACCTTTCATGATTTCATGATGATTATAGCATGGTTTAATTTTTTTTGGCATAGGGATGATATTGTACACATGGTGAGAGTGTCCCAGTTCTTCACTATCTTATGATGATGTTGAGATGATGATGTGTTGTGTATTTTCATATATTTCATTCTTTATCATGTATGGTGATATTGTTTCATATATTGGTCATGGATCATAACACCCTAACTATCATTATCTTCCTTTTTGTACGATCGTGGTTCATAGTCTTCCTTGAGATAAGTGTTATCACTTAAGAGTTGAGCTACACTACCAGAGACCTAGGTAGGTGTAACATGTCCATTCCTCCTGACCCTCTTTCAATCCTAGCCATTTTCCAATCACTTAAATGCACATTTATCATATTTCTGCTCATGGTCGATTCATCATATGTAATAGCAACATCCATACTTAATAGTCACATGTAGGAAATCCTAATCATAAGAGCTATAAGCTTTACATTGACGCAACGAAATAAAAAATCCAAAAAATATTTTTTTATCAATGCCATGTTGCAAAAGGGGCTCACCAAGTCTATTGTTTCACAACTCATATCTAAATAAAGGGACCAATCCACTAAATAAAATGGAAAGAAATGGATAGCAAGTAAAATGGCTCAAGGAATAGTAATTCAAACTAAGTCCACTCTCTCTTCAAAGCCATTCATGTGGATGAATATCTTAAACAAAACTTATGTGGCTATGAGAGTCAAATCCAAAGTTTTCCCTCACCCAACATGGCATCCATCATATAGTAAAAATCACACTCTTAACTTGGCGCCTTAGGAAATTCTTCTCGTGTTAAGAGTTATTACATGTAATAGATGTGTTGAGAAATCAAGGGGAAACTAGATAGGGTGATTTCTCTTACTTTGATAACTTCTTGTGATTTTCTCACTTAACTTGATGTACTTTTTATTAGCCCATTATTTCACTTGATTATTATTGTGTTCTATCTCATAAAACAACTACCAAACAATGAAAAACAATGAGGCAAGAGGACATAACATATATGCTATAAGCTAGGGCCAAAACCTCTCCTATTGAGAGGAAAACCCACAAGAATTATTGTCTTCTTATAGAACCTTCAAACGACGAATTGTAAGACCTACGACCCAAGACCACGACCCCTCCAAGACCAAGTCAACCTCTTCTTTAATGAGCTTCTCTTTCAAAAAGTCAATTCCAGTCAAACTTGTTCCAATTCTTCAAATTTAGAGCTTTCATCAGAATTGTGGCTTCTATAGTTTCACATGTTTAAGAGTTTAGAGAAGAATTATGAGCCTTTTTCTCCTTCACTTAATGTGCTTCCTCTTCCTTGTTAACTTTTCTTCCTCCCTTGATATTTCTTGCTCCTAAATTCATCTCCTTGGTGTTACTGCAATTTGGTCTTGTTTCTACAACAAATGATCCCTAAATTCTTCACATGTGTGGGTGATAGTAGCTCAAAAAAAGATCCAAAAATTTGATTTATTCTCCTTGGTTCTTCTCTTATTTTTCACTTTCCTTATAGGTCTTCTTCTAGTATTGATCGAACTTCTTGAATCCTCCTTGAAAAGGTCGAGTTCTTCTCTCTATATAGGCTTCTTATGGAGGTCGAACAATCCTTCATGAGGACGAATTCACTACTTTGTAGTCTGACTTGTCTATTGTAGGTTGACTAGGTCTTAGAGGGTCTTTTTTACACATTTATGACTCAAATAAATTTATTTTACATGATACAACATGCCCAATGGGGTCTTTCATATATGAAAATGACTCAATTGACTTCTTGACTCTATGAAAAACCCTAGATGCACTCTATGGGTGCTTTACCTAAATAAAATTTACCTTGAGCATGAAACCCATGCTACAAAAATAATAATGATAAAATTTCTTTCTTTTTACAATATACAAGAATCAAGAGTACATTTAATATTTATGAAGACTCAACCTAGTTACCTATTTCAACACTCCCTCTTAACTAGGGAGATATTCATAAAACATACAAAGTACTTGGAAATTATCATACTAAATAATTCTCATAAGAGGATTCATATTGGTAAGCCATCTCATAAGCTATCTTTTCATCTTATACCAATGCATCTCATCATATCAACCAACATTGTCACGTATCAAGGCCTTGATTAATAACTCTATCTCTCCACAAGATTAGAGCACATTGTTGGGGAGACAAATGATTTATAGACAACATCATTGTCTCTCTAGGAACACAACCCATCATAATGTTCTAAGGTATGTCCTTCTAGGACCATTCCTATCTTAGATTAACACATCCTCAATGAATTTCCTCTTCGAATACTCTTACCTATTGGATTCCCTAGCACATCCTCAAAGAGTATCAGAATTCATATGCTTACCCAATCCCCCATTATTTATTCATAAAATAAAGAAAACAATGATGTTTCTATCTCTCCCTCTCAACTAGGGAGGATCTATTCATTCCAAAAGAATGAATATACCCAATCTCCCTCTTAACTGGGGACTTGTTTCAAACAAAAAATATCTGCTCTTTGGTGGAGATCATGGTACTATTAGCTGCTTGTAGGGATCCTCTATTTTGCATCATCATGTTATGAATGATCTTGAAATTCTTCGTCATGGATCCATCTTCTTCCCAAACTTCTTTGTAGGGAATCGACCATCTTCTCCATCACTTACGTTAAATGAAACATATTGTTGAACTAATAGTCATGCCATCCTTCTCTCCATCATAAAGTGATCTTCTAGTCCACATCTAGCTTTCCTTCATACAACTACCTTTTCTAAGTCACGTTTCTTTCAGGATATTCCATCCAATCTCAAGAGTACTAGTTTTAGGTGACTTTTACAACCCTATTTTGGTAGCTATGTTTCAACCCAACCAGATGCTTTCAAAAAAATAAAAATGAACATTAAATCAAAGTTACCTTTTTATGATTTCATTTCGTCATGACATAAACTTCTTGCAACATAAACATCCTTCTTTATGGAGATTTCATAGCTAATATTCCTTGATATTAGATTTTAATCACTTATCTTACGTGACTATATATGCATCTTCTCACGAACTCTTCTTTAATTTTCAACACATATGGCTTCCTCAATATCTTCTATACATAGTTCCTTTATCATAGGAACGATAGTTTACAACTGCCTCATATTCTTTATGAGGTCATATTATGTTGCTTTCATCTTGTTAATATGTGTAAGAGTTCAAGTCACATTATCTATATGCCTTTAGACATCATTCTAATGGAAGAGTTTCTTATTCTCTCATCATGCTCATGAGATAGAGGCTTCAATCATTCTATTTGCAACCATATTATGACATGAATTTATCTATCTATTACCAAATATATACATACCTATTTCTTCATGTGGTCATCTAGAATTTTCTTCTAGAAAATTGTTTTCCTTGCTTGAATAATAAGATGCTTCAACTTATCATGCTACACTTCTTTGTCTTCAAACCATCATCCTTCTAAACTGTAGATCCCACACTAGGTGGAATGTAGACTATCTGTGAGGCACTTGTTTCTTCTAAGTAGAGGTGAACCTTCTCATAAATATTCTAGTGGAGAATATTGATGACCCTTATTATTTTGAAAAGAGAGTCCATACAGGTGAAATTAGTTTTTTTTAGAAATAGAGGAATAACCTGTTTTGAGTATTTTTTAATAACCCAACGTTTCAGACTTCCTAAGTGAGTCCATCATCAGGGGTAAACGCTTATACTTCTTTGAAACGTTGGGTTATTAAAAAATACTCAAAACAGGTTATTCCTCTATTTCTAAAAAAAGACCCTTATTCTACAAATGATCCTTTCTAATAATGATGATGTACGATTGTTACACAGTAATTTGTCACCGTCCCTGCAATCCCCCGTCCCGCACATTGGAGGGCCTTTTCCATGACCTTTGAGCAGTGACATAACCTGAAACCACTTTCATGGCATCCCCCTTGACTAGGATAATCATTCCTATAAAAAAAGTTTCCTTTGAAAAATCCTAAAAACTAATCTTTTGGCCTTGGCGCGACTAGCCAGTTCAACCCTCACGCCAATGGGGAAAATCCACCAAAGAGGGCACGCCAACTCGTGCTCTGTCCCAGTGTATTTCTCGCGCCAAGCTTAATAAGGATTGTTTTTTAAAAATAAATGGTGGAAGTTTGATTCCAAAAAACTCCTGAACGAGTCTCTAAAATGAGTTGGGAGGTTTGACTCCGGATCTCCATGTAGGGGAGGTGGTTTTCCACCTATCATGGAAGCTTCCTTGAGGATAGGGCCAATCCCACAATTTTATGGATCCCAACTCCCCTTCTACCATCTATATAAGCTTGCCATTTTCCCTTAGCAAGCTAGTCCTAGTAGTCCTAGAAGAAAGAGCTGAATCTGTAGCAAGGAGACTATCGCCATACAACCTTTGAGAGCTAAGCCGAAGAGAGAGAGCTTTGTCCCATTCCCGACTAGCTTCATTGAGACGTGCTCCGCTGTCAACCCCGCCGAAGGAAGATCCAGCATCAGAGCTTTAGGTTGTATCTTTCCTTTGTCATTATTAATGATAAGCAACTTTGATTATGGTTTCATTCATGTGTTTTTGTCTTTGATGCAATGAATTACATCCTCTCTGACTGATGTATGGTTACAAGATTTAGATTCTATGTTGTGTATCGTTGTGTTTCTTCACATGTGTGCAGGTGTTTGGATGTGTTAAGTGGAAGGATCATGATCTGCCAAGCGAAGGACAGGAAGCGTCATCCTTTCTTCGACGACCATTGTGTAGGACCTGAGGTAGGAAACTCGTTATTTTTTGTCATTTTTGTAGCTAGAGACCTGCGTCACTACGTGTCTGATTGTTGCTAGACCCGATCTGGGCTAGTAGGGATCGCCTCTGTCCGCAGAGGGGATTTACCTCTCCAACAAACTGGCGACTCCATTGGGGACTTAATTGGAGTTTTTCTTGTCTCTTTCGATAGCATTTGGCTTTTTTCTGCTTGATTTTCTCCTCTGGTCTGTCTCTTTCTAATGTAGAACCTTTTTTCAGCTCCCACCATACCTGATCTACTCTTTGCTTGCTTTTTTTCATTTATGTCATTAGTAAGCTCGATTGGCGCGCTTTTTAGCCTGACAGTCATGCCGACTGGCACTTGTTGCTAGTTAGGCACCTGCGCCAACCCTGTTTTGGCGCTAGATGCAACCAAACAGTTGCGCCAACCCTGTTTGGTGCTAGGGTTTACTTGTTTTTGAGCCCTCTAAGTCTGATTTTTGGTTTTGTTGTTATTTTTCCGACTGTCTGAGTGCCTTGAAGTCCTTGTTGACTATGTTTGACCTCCATCCTCCGGTTGTTTGCCCTCTACCTTCAGTTTTACACTCTAGCCCTAGGGCATCTAGGTGCTATTGTGTGCTGAGCCTCCTGTAGGAGTTATTGGTTTTCGCTTGTTCAGACAACTTCATTTCTACTTCCTTGCATTCATTTGGTTGGTTTTTATTGTATCATTGTGTTATTTGAGTGATTGCTCTCTTTCTCATTCAAGTTTCTCTTTAGCTCATTTCGAGCCTAGATCACACGGTTCGTATGAGTTTTGTTGGGATTCCTCTTTGATTTGAAGGTTTTATCCGTCAGTTTGAGGTCTAATTGTGTGTTGAGTAAACTTGATTTCTTTTAATCTTTCATTATCATTTCTCAAATTGGTCTCTTATTAGTTTTCATTTCGTTTGGTGCATTTTGCTCTAAAACATTGAAAATACAAAAAATAATTCTTTTTTCTTTTGATTAGTTAGTGAAAATTGAAAACTTTTCTGCATTATTAGTGTTATATAACTCTAAGGGAAAAGCTTTTAGTTTCATTAGCCTGCATTAGAGATAGTAGTGGTTGTTTTGTGATCATTTTTTTATTGTTTGAAAATCTCCCAACCTTCCCGTAGTTAGCTATTCATCGAACAAAGTGATTTGTAGTGGCATGTAGTGTGCATTTAGAGGATTGTTAAGACATAACATTCGGTAGGGCCTGAAATTGAAACATAATTGAAGATAAACTCTAAAATTTATTCAATTTACCTTAAGGTAGCATTGAAACATTAACGAAATATATAGAGGTCTAGGCTAGTGACGTGTTCCGGCGTTGTTAAACCTAGTAGTTGTTGTTCGCCTTTTGGCTTTAGACAACGCTAGTATGGACTTGTGCTGCCCGTACCATCGCGTATATAAAGGGAGACCCCACTAGGTTGCTACCCTTTATCTGTAGGAAGCCATGTCTGTTGCCTTATACCCATGATACACCGGACACAACATTCCGGGAGATTGCTTGCATGTACGTCAAGTCCTTGGTTGATTTCTCTCTCATTTGTTAACGAAGGTGTATATTGCAGTTCACAGATATCTGGTACACCCTTTTGCCTAGAGTTCTAGAGTAGTCATTTCGATCTTTTCTGACTCATTAAATTTGAAAGGATCATCAAGCGCTTGTCCTTTTACGCTTGTTTCCCAAATTGAAAGAGATAGAGTCATCCTTTACTCGTTTCTCGACTCTTAAAACATGAAACGGTAAAAATTTTCAAGTTTCAATGTGGTAAAATTAATCACCTACGATCACACGCCCTTTTAGAGATTGCTTGTTGGCCATTTGATTGTTTTCCTTGGTTTTTTCCCATGTGCTTTTGTTTTGATCTCTTCCTCTTTTCATTACTGTCATAGTGGCGGAACCCTCAGTTTCGTCTACTGGTAGTCCTTACACAAACGATTCGTCAAAGGTCTCTCAGTCCTCTGTTGAACCTTAGTAGCCTATTGTATCTGAGTTTCCTGACGGGGGACCAGTTCTATCTGAGCTTCCCTTTGGTGGACCAGTTGAGTTCAATTTTCCCTTATCCAACGCTTGGTTTGGATTTGGAGTAGGGGAATATTTCCCTCCTTTTACATCGGATTCGCCTATTTTAGTTGTTGGTATACCTCCTAGTCCTCGTCGTCTTTTGGAAGATCTTGCGGCAGGGTCAGATATGGACTCACCCAGTCCTTCTCCTAGTGAGGAAATTCCTACATCTGGTGAAGATTACCAACTTTTTCCAGATAACAACCCCGAGTCTTATGTCATGTCTTTGCCTGGTCCTTGTCTTCCAGCAGGATATAGGTCCTTAAGTCAGATTGTGGTCGTTGTGGCTTCCATGGGAGTATTGACTCCGTCCACGAGGCCAGTTATACCTTCATTAGGGATGTCACCATCGACAACTTCACGTCATCTCCTCAGGTCACATCAGTACCTGTTAGGCCTACCGTCTGCATAGTTGCATCTACGCCCGCTGTCACTACTCAGTCCATCAAGACCTCGTCACTTCCTGAAGAAATATACATCGCATCTGCTATTCCGAAGAATATTTCTCCTGAGGAGTATCGGTTGTATTTACAGCCGTCGAACTCTGAGGTTGGTCAGTCCTCCCAAGATCCCAACCATCCTTATTTTTCCCATTATGGACTGGATGGTACCCCTGTTTACGTTTTTCCATATCAGTACGATGAGCAGGGAAACCTTCTACATTTTCCTGCTCCGGAGGTTTATTAGTATGTCCAAGGTTTTATATCTGCACAGGCTGGGAAACCTTCTAACCCGCAAGGACAACCCTTCCAAGGTCAACCTTTGGGCCAGCCTAGTTATCTATATGACCCATAAGGACAACCCTTACAGGGCCAACCTTCGGGCCAGTAGGGGTTGTTGTATGGTCCGCAAGGGCAATCCTACAACCCCCAAGGTCAACCTTTACAGCCTCACTCTGTGGTCCAACCGGGGCAACCTCAAGGACTCACAGACCAACCAGGGTATCAACCTAGACCGTTGTATGGTCCTGGGGGGAAAATCCACCCTTATCAACCTATGGTGCAACCTCAGCAACCTCAGTTTCCCATCGGTCTGAATGTTGCACAGCCAGGGCCATCCTATGGTCCTATTATAGGTCAACCTGGTTATCAGGCACAACCTGGCCCTATCCCACCATTAGGCCAACCGGCTCAACCGAGGCAACCTGGTGTCCTTCACCAGCTAGGTCAACCTGTTCAACTAGGACAACCTATTCACCCAGGTCAACCTATTCAACCATGGCAGCCCGCTCAGCCAGGTCAACCTGTTCAACCAGGCCAACATGCACATCCAGTCAACCCTGCTCAACAGCCGGTTTATTCTATGCCACAGCCAAATCTTCCTATGCGCCCAACTTATCAGGCTCAGCAGGGTCCCACTTACCAACAGCTCGCTTGACCCCAAGGCGGTTACTACCTGCAAGGTCAGTCTCGACCAATTTACAACCTGCCCCAAGGTTCTGGTTATTACCTTCAACAACCAGGCTATACCTATACTCAGCAGTCAAATCCATACGCTGCTCAAACATGGCCTACATATAATCAGGGTCAGTACCCCGGTTATCAATCCCCTTACACTGGTTATCAGCAACCGTATCAACCCAATTATACGACTTATACCCCCTATGGTCAGAATCCTCCAGGACAGAACCAATGGGGGAAAAGTTATGCTCAACCAGGGTGGAGTACAGGTACAGGTCCTTATCGAGGGCATGGTATACTTTTCAATCCTCAGTTACTTTTCCTCACCACGTTGGAATTGCCAGATGTATCTAAACTGACCAATGATCCAATTCTTCATAATCCTTATTGGCCTCCGGTTTTGACCAAGGTGCTTGGTGACTGTCCTAAATTTGAAGGTAAAGCTGGAGAGGACCCCCAAGCTCATGTCATGACCTACCATCTGTGGTGTTCTTCGAACTCTTGGGTGGATGACTCGATTCGTCTGCGTCTCTTCTAGCGTACTCTTACCGGTGTTGCTGCTAAGTGGTATATAGAACTACCTCGTGGTATTTTTCAAGACTTTAATACGTTAGCTATGGCTTTTCTAACACACTTACAGTTACCGGTTCGTTACGAAGCCGGGACGCATCTCCTGACTTCTCTCAAGTAGGATAAAGCCACTCACATATCTGATCATATTCATGAGTGGCGACGTCGTCGTCGACTAATCAAGTTTGATATACTTGATCAGCTTCTAACTCATTGGTTCACCACCTCCTTTGTTAACAAGATCGCTCAAGATATTGCTATGGGGGCATGTGTGACCAAAGAATAAGCCATCGCTCGTGCCCAGTACCTTGATTTGGTGTACTCTCAGTCTGTCATGCTATATGATATCTTGACTGATGCCCCACGGCCAGGGACCTCTAAAGCACCAGCTACCCCATCGATAGATGGTGTTATTGGTTATGTTTCTCAGACTTCTAAGAAGTCCTCTAATGGGAAGCAGAAGTCAAATTCTTCCAATAATTCTAATCTTCCCACCCTCCAAATTCTGGTAAGACTGCAGAGGTCAATTTCGTTCAGGCCAATCTTGTGGAAAAGGCCTCCAAAGGGAAGAAGAAGGGCAAAGGAAAATCCAAACCCGATGGCCCAAAACCAGAGTCTTCTAAAGCTCGTGCTGACGATGGTTCCCAACGCAAACCGAAGTAACCCTGCCTTATCTATGAAGGAGATCATTACACCAAAGATTGTCCTTGACGATCTGAAGTTAGTCAACTTCTGAAAGGCTCCAAAGGGACTCCAGCAGTTCTCAAAGAACCGTTCCCATCTCAGCAGACCCAGATGGTTGAGCAGCCTTCACCATTTGCACCATTTGGGTCCCAAGTCTTTATGATGAATGGTGCTACACCCGTTTCGATTACTACGCGTTTGAAGGATTATGGTGGATCATGCCAGGCGGCTGGGAAGGAAGTCGTTGATGGACCACCTCCCCCACCTGTCTCTGGTCCCTTATAAATTGAAAAGCCCAGCGATGAACCCATTGTAAGGCCACCTTCTAAAGTTGTTCTGCGAAAATATTCCTATAATCCAAATTCCTGTGCCGCTTAGCACTACAACATTGTTGAGGATTTGGCACAGGCGCCTTCCACAATGTCTGCGTTGGAAGTGCTTCAAAGTTTCCCGTCACAATGGAAGCTCTGTTGTCCGCAATCAGTGGCATTGATCCTGCCGATTCTAGTCTTCTCACCTTCGACCTGGAAAATTTTGTCCCCCGACTTCCACATCAAATTGCTCTCTTTATACAAGTCAGTATCAACGGCCTCAACATCCACTGAGTCGTTGTGGACGAAGGTGCTTCCACCTGTGTTATGTCATCTACCTGCTAGAAGGCCATTGGCTCTCCAACTCTTAGTTCATCTCCCAATGCCTTAGAGGCATTTGATGGTAGGGAATCAAAACCCCTAGGTGTTCTCGAGAGTTTATCGATCATGTTACAAGGTAAGACAGTCAACGTAGAAGTAGAAGTGGTTGACGCCAAGCTCAACTACAATATTCTTCTTGGTCGCAGCTGGACTCACGCCATGTTGTGCATTCCGTCCACCCTCTTTCGGCTTTTGAAGTTTCCTCATGAGGGAAAAATTATCACTGTCGATCAGTTGTCTTTCTTCACCTCATCCTCCAAGAACAACGTACCTTACATGGATCAGATCCCCAATCCCCCCGAAAGTGTAGGACCCGGTCTTTTCAAGGACCCCGTCCTCATGGGTATTTTTCCCGCGCCACCACCGCACACCATTCAAGTTAGCATGATCTCTAGGTAAGATGACCCTTGGATCATCCCTTCACCTGAACAAGTGACCTCTTTTAGAGAATCGATGCCTTTAACTCCAGTTGAGATCAATTATTGCGAGATTGTCGCTGCATCGGATCCTCCTCCTTCTAAACATGCTCCTTTGAGCATGGCTCTAGATGTATATTCTCAATCCCCTTGGCTCGACGATGCAGATTCACCCAATCATTTAAGATAAGTCTTCCCCTCTGATGAAGCTATCGTTGAAACGATGTCTCTTGAAGATCTATCATGGAGCAATGGACATCATCGTTCCTCGCTCATGCCCGGCTTGGGGGTAATGTCTAATTGTCTAAAGCGCTTCACATCTCAGGTTCCCACTCCGCCTCTTCAAACACCGATATTGACTCATGAGGTTCTTTCGGAGGGAAATCTGAGTAACATCACAAAAACCATGCCTATTGACATCTCCGTCAAACTGGGGGTAGTCGAGAACATTCACGTGGGAGTTACTTGTTCTCCTGAAGAGATTCAAGTATACACGATCCTTTTTCGCGAATTCAGAGATGTTTTCACATGGTCCTATGAAGAGATGCCTAGGATTGATCCCAGTATAGTCGTGCATGAAATTCCCACCTATCCAGGTGTGAAGCCCGTGTGTCAGCGTCTACGCCTAGTGCATCCCCAAAAAGCCGCAGCTATAAAGGCAGAAGTTCAAAAACTTCTTAACACGGGCTTCATATATCCAATTCCCCTCACAGAATGGGTTTCTAATATTGTCCCTATAGATAAGAAGCAGGGCACTATACGGGTCTGTGTTGACTACCGAGACATCAATCGGGCCTGTCCTAAGGAAAATTATCCCACTCCCTTTATAGATCAAATCATCGATGACTACGTAGGGAGTGAGATCTATTCCCTCATGGACGGCTTCTTGGGTTACAATAAAATTAATATTTTACCCATTGATCAACATAAGACCGCCTTTATCTATCTGTGGGGTACTTTCGCTTACAAGAAGCTCCCGTTCGGCTTAAAAAATGCTGGAGCCACCTTCCAGCATGCTATGTCTATGCTTTCCATGACATACGTCACATTGTTCAGCCGTATCTGGATGATTTTCCGGCTCATTCAGCTCGGCGTGAGGACCATCCTAAACACCTCCGCCAGATTTTTCTCTGCTGTAGACGTTACAATATTAGGCTCAATCCTCACAAGTGTGTCTTCTGCATAGATTCTAGTCGTCTTTTGGGATTCATCATCTCCAAAGATGGAATTCCCCTTGACCCCCTCAAGGTCGATGCCATCATTAACCTCCCATCCCCATCCTCATTGCATCAACTTCAGAGTCTTCATGGGAAAGCCAACTTCTTACGTCGTTTTATTCCGAACTATGCAGAAGTAGCCAAGGGGTTTACGTGACTTTTGAAACAGGACATTCCCTTCCATTGGGACGAGATTGCTCAGAAATCCTTCGATAAACTTAAAACGTTGCTTGTTAATGCTCCGTTAATACGTCCTCCCAACTATCATCGCGATTTCACCCTTTATTTGGTTGTCGCTTTTAGCATGATAGCTATGGTTCCAGTACAGGACGACGACGACGGAAATGAACACGTGGCTTACTATCTGTCTTGGAATCTTCTCGACACTAAAACATGATATGCCCACGTCGAGAAGTTGGCGCTTTTCGCAATCCAGGTTGTTCAGCAGTTCCGCCATTACATCTTGTTGCGTATGGTAACCATGATTTCCGACTGTAACCCCATGACATACATCTTGTCTCGGAAATTTCTGGGGGGCAAGTACTCCAAATGGATTGTAATCCTTCAGGAGTTCTATTTAGAGTTCACAACAGCCAAATCGACGAAATCACTGGTTTTTGCTAATCTTATCTGCTCTCTCCCGATAGACTCCGTTCCATCCAAATCCGAGGATCACATCCCGGATGAAATGCTCTTTCTTATCAGCACTCATGATCCATGTTACAGTGACATCATCGTGTACCTTCGACATCCACTTTCCGGTCCGAGTTGATGAAGGATGCTCGACGTCGCGTTCTGCATCAATCTCAACCATATCACATTGTTGAAGATACCTTGTATCGTGTCGGAGTTGATTCTGTGCTTCGTCGATGCTTGACCCTGGAAGAGGCTGAGAAAGCCCTGAATGACTGTCACAGTGGCGCCTGTGGCGGTCACATGTCCGGTTACATTACCACCCAGAAGATTCTGCGTGCGGGTTACTTCTGGCCATCTATATTCAAGGACTATATTGTTGCAGTTCGAAAATGTCATGCGTGCCAGGTCTTTCACCACAAGATGCATGCGCCACCCCTACCTTTGCTTCCTGTCATTACTGTAGGCCCTTTAGCCAAATGGGGCATAGATTTTATGACATGTAACCCTCACTCAGCCAGGGGGCATGCTTATATAATCGTTGTCGTGGACTACTTCACTAAGTAGGCCAAGGCGATGCTTACATTAGCTGCCGACAGTAAGACAGCAGCTCAATTCATTTTCAACCATGTAATTACATGTTTCGTAGTTCCTCAAGCCATTGTCACCGATCATGGCACTCATTTTCGAGACTACATGATGGTAGAGCTGACATAGAATTTGGGCTTGCATCATGACAGCTCAATGCCATACTACCCTCAGGCGAATGGCCAGGTTGAGGTCGTGAACAAGGTACTGGTCACAATGCTTCAACGAACAATTGGTATTCACAAATCCAATTGGCATCTCCAATTGTTCTTAGCTCTCTAGGCCTATCGAACGTCTATAAAGAGCGCGACCGGATTCACACCTTTCCAGCTGGTGTATGGTATGGAAGCGACTCTCCCAGTTGAATTTGATTTCCCTTCGCTGAAGTTAGCTGTGGAATTATTGCCCAACACTTCCCCGGAGGAAGAACGCCTCCTATATTTGGAACAACTGGACAAAACCCGCCACTTAGCTGCTTTGGTTATTGAGGCATAGAAAAAGTGGGTTAAGGTTCATTTTGATCAAACGGTTTCTCCACATTATTTTATTGAAGGGGACCTCATCCCCTTATACGACCAAGCACATGATAAACTTGGAGCGGGAAAATTCCAACCCATGTGGCATGGGCCCTATATCATCAAACGAGTATTAAAAAATGGCGCCTATGAGCTAATCGACTATGAAGGTATTCCTCTCGCGTAGCCTAGAAATGGGTTGTACCTCAAGAAGTATTACGCTTGAATTATTCCTGTGTGGTGTGTGTACATAAGTGAGTGATTTCATTTTTGTGCATGTGTGGTGTGGTGTGCTTTGTAAGTGTCTTTTTGTTGATTGGGTCTTCCTGATTGTCTATATGTATATTACTCCTTTTGTCGGTTTCGCGGAAGGTGCCTCCCGCAGTACCAAGAATCTGTCCTCGGCAGCCTGGGTAATCTATAATCCTGTTGGTGAGTTAGTCAATTTGCAAGGTGTTTGTCTAGGGCCTACCACAAATAATGTCGTGGAGTATAGTCTATTTTGGAATTATTAAATGAGGTTGTTAACCTTGGTATTCGAGCATTACTTGTGTATCTGGACTCACAGATTGTAGTCTTACAACTCAATGGTCATTATTCAGTTAGGAACCCATCCATTTTACGATTGTATCTACGTATTCGTTTACTGGAAAGAAATTTTGATTACATTACATATCAACATATACCCAGACACATGAATGCGTTAACAGATGCAGTAGCTAACATGGTTTTAGATAGACATTTACGCAACTTGTAAATAACACCATCATATGTGAAAAAGATCCATCCAGAAATAGATATATATATGTGTCGAAATGTTCGCAGTTTGTGTGCATCACATAAAATTCAAAAAATATACATGTCTATTTTAATAATAGCCGGAGACAACATGTCTCTCAAAAATGTGCAAATGAAAAGCCTAGATGACTAATCAGCATGGTGCTCATGGTAGCATGTCACTGCCCACACCAATCACCTCAATAAATGATGAAGGAGACTAGGCACCCCCACGATGTGCCTCTGATAAGCCAATGGGACATCTGCTAGATGAGCATAATTTGGGATCCCACGGGCGATTCCCTCCAAGTTCTACACTATCTCACTCCCCTCGCCACCCTCGCCTTGAGGGTCATAGGCAAGCGAGGTCCTCTGTGCGATCGGCGACATCCCGGCGGGCCTCTCTGGTCCAACGTCTGCACATACATAGAATTGTTTGTTAAGACATGCATGTATACCCAAAAAAAAACATCATGAAATACACAAAATCAAAAATATTCTTACCCAGCTCCTCATCCCAGTCTTCTCCCTCTGAGAGTGGAAGATCTGGGACTCCCATAAAATCAGTACCGACATAGGTCTAGTCCTCTACGACGATCAGTTGTCGCCGAAGCCATACAAAGAACTCGGACCTCCATGAAATTTTCTAGACCCCTCTTGATCTGGGCATGAGTGCTGCCCATCGAGCCATCCATGACTCCCTCAATGGTGGCTCGGTGACTATCTCCCCCTAGCCCTGGAAGAATGGTAACCATTCGAGGATGAACGATACCAAGATAGATCCGTACCCAAACTGCTTCAGTTTGGCCTTCTTACACTTTGTCAACTGTCGTTTGATGTTCATTTTTATGGCAATGGCCCAATCAAATAGTGTAGGGTTCATGCGTTTAGATGATAAGAGGAGTTGTGTTTTAGTAGCCTCATGCGGTGCCTGTGACCCCGCAACCCGCGTAATGGTATGGAGCATTACCCTGAGTGCTAGATCAGGAACTATATGGATATCAACTTTCCCATTTCCTAATCCTGTCTATGCCCCTGGGCACAGTCTTTCCATCACCATTGAAATTTTCTCCCCGGAGGGCCTAGTACCTGTCATGATTGGGACTGGACCTCTCTGAGACAGTCCAGTTATGAAGTAAACATCAAATACCTCGAGCTCCAATATTTGGTCCCGAAGCCTAAACTTCTCTTCGTTCTCATCCCAAATACTGATTAATACTGCATTAATTCAAGTTGTGCCCTAAGACATGGTGTTAAGAAGAACTTGTTTAAGCCGCAATCCTGGAGGGCGTTCATACATGCCTCGTTCTCCATGGCCATTTCATCTTATTCACTATGCTCCCTTTCTTTCCATTCTATCACCATTGTGACTGTGTATCTGCACCAAAATGGTCACAAACACTTTATTAGATCCCTTGAACTCTCAAAAATCCAGTTGATTGGTTCATTTTTTTGTAAAAATTGAGCAAAAATTTAGGTTGTGCCATTGGCGCGACCCCTTTGCAAAAAGGAGCCAATTGATGCGGGTTTGTGCCTGATACCTACGCCAATTGGGCGAGCCCTAAATTTTCAAATATCCCCTCAGGGATCTAAAATCACAGTGGAATTATATAAAAAAAAATGGATTGAAACAAGGCTAAGGGAAGCGCCTCTTACCTGGAAAAAACGAGAACTAAAATAATGCATTGGATCGTCCACAATCGTCGCCGCAAGTTTGCACAGGAAAAACTTACTGTTGCTCTCCACAATAGGTAAAAAGTAAAAGTAAATATGTTTTTACTATTTTTGGCATATTTATAACTTTTCAAGATCAAATTAGGTTTTGAAGATTATTTTTCCATTATTTTATTATATTTTTTCGAAAAATGGGTTTTACGCTTGCTTTCTTGTGCAGCAACAAGTTTTCACACGACCAGGACAACGATACGAGTTGTATTTTATACTTTTTCGAACTCGGTAAAAACACGAAAAAGTCACTACTGGAGTCATCTTTCAGCTCTTTTCTGACTCTCTAAACATGAAAAGATTGTCGAGTCGTGTGTCGTTTTGATCTCGTTAAATTGGCTGCGAAACGACATCTACCCAGTATCGTTTACCCCCTTTTCGGATTGGGATAGATTATTTACAAAAAAGGAATACCCTAGCCTATCGCGACTAGGAGGTTTTCTCAGACACAGTTTTCTACCTTTTTGGATCTGAGGAACTATCTATGAAAAGGGACTGTTGGATTTTACTTTTCCAATGTCTTTTCAAACTCTCTAAACATGAAAAGACGTCGAGTTCTTCCTTTGTCAAACTCGTTAAAACCTGATGACATCAGACTCTGTCGCAATGACGTTACTCGAGTTCCTCCTTCCTAGGGCTTGTCAAATGTACTAGGTTGGATTTTTCTGAAGGACAAACTTATATCACAAGCATATGCTATCCCCTTCAAGCTTGTTTCCAAAAATAATTGGGGTACTCACCAGAAATGGTAGGGAAAAATGAAACCAGTATCATCGTCGTGTCAACAGTATGTCGCTCTTGAACATGGCACTTGTCTGCGTTTGTGTCGGGTTGGGGACATCTCATCTCGCTATTTACTTGCCTCCATGGGTTTGGGTTATCCTTTTTGACCACTCATTTTCTCTTTGCCTCGTCCTCGTGACCTCAGATCTTTTGATGTCAAATACTTCCAAATCCAGTGTCGTGCCGCCGATATGTTTAACAGGATTTGACCTCTGCAGTTTTCAACCCTCCTCTGATTCTCTACTAATCCTGATCCACAAACATTATGTTCCTTTGTCTCATGTCGATGATGTGGGAAACACTATGGCCCACCTTCGATCAAGGTCACTTCCTGTCGACTTCAACTCATTATCTAGGAAGCGAATCTAGAGACTCCCTTCAGGTACCTTAGAGCCTGCATGCCTCAATTGTGGGTTTTTCACATTCGACGCAAGGTTTTCATCATTGACCTTCGATCGAATGATTCTGCAGGTGTTCGACGCCAGCTCACTATTCACATTCTGTGGATTGTACCTATAGTACCTTGAGGGCCATCGTCGTTATTGGTGGTTCCTCTCGCGTATGTTAATGGCTTTCATCATTGGCTAGTAATTAGATGATGTTCTTGCATGTTCGACTTCAGCTCACATATTCACGTGCTAGGACTTGTACTCTGTACGAGTCAAGATGGAGCGCAAGACCCTGGGTTTTGTCTGTTGGAATCCAGGCTGCGGATTTTGTGGGTTATCATGATTGGTTACACGACTCATTGATTGGATGGTTGTGACCATACCTGAGTCTGCTTATTGATCCTTTCTGGATGGCTGCGTCCATACCTTGGATCCTGATTATTGTATACTCTGTTATGGATGGTTGCGCCCATACCACATATCATGTATTTGAGATATCAGTTGTATTTGGCTACGCAGTTTTCCAACGGCATTTTTTTCAGTTGGGCACGTTCTCATAAAGAATTTCACCCCTCTCTCTCTCTCAGGCCTCATGCTTTAGGGGGCATCTATTACACAGTAATTTGTCACCGTCCCTGCAATCCCTTGTCCCGCACATTGGAGGGCCTTTTCCATGACCTGTGAGCAGTGACATAACCTGAAACCACTTTCATGGCATCCCCCTTGATAAGGATAATCATTCCTCTAAAGAAAGTTTCCTTTGAAAAATCCTAAAAACTGATCTTTTGGCCTTGGCTTGACTAGCCAGTTCATCCCTCGCACCAATGGGTAAAATCCACCAAAGAGGGCGCGCCAACTGGTGCTCTGTCCAAGTGTATTGCTCGCGACTAGCCAGTTCATCTCTTGCGCCAATGGGGAAAATCCACCAAAGAGGGCGCACCAACTGGCGCTCTGTCCCAATGTATTGCTCGCGCCAAGCTTAATAAGGATTTTTTTTTTAAATAAATGGTCGAAGTTTGATTCCAAAAAACTCCTGAACGAGTCTCTAAAATGAGTTGGGAGGTTTGGCTCCGGATCACCATGTAGGGGAGGTGGTTTTCCACCTATCATGGAAGCTTCCTTGAGGATAGGGCCAATCCCACAATTGTAGGGATCCCAACTCCCCTTCCACCATCTATATAAGCTTTCCATTTTCCTTAGCAAGATAGTCCTAGTAGTCCTAGAAGAAAGAGCTAAATTTGTAGCAAGGAGACTATCTCCAGACAGCCTTTGAGAGCCAAGCTGAAGAGAGAGAACTTTGTCCCATTCCCAACAAGCTTCATTGAGACGTGCTCCACTATCGACCTCGCTGAAGGAAGATCCAGCGTCAGAGCTTTGGGTTGTATCTTTCCTTTGTCATTATTAATGATAAGCGACTTTGATTATGGTTTCATTCATGTGTCTTTGTCTTTGATGAAATGAATTACATCCTCTCTGACTGATGTATGGTTACAAGATTTAGATTCTATGATGTGTATCGTTGTGTTTCTTCACATGTGTGCAGGTGTTCGGACGTGTTAAGCGGAAGGATCGTGATCTGCCAAATCAGAGGACGAGAAGCGTCATCCTTTCTTCGACAAACATTGTGTAGGACCTGAGGTAGCCAACTCATTATGTTTTGTCATTTTTGTAACTAGAGACCTGCGTCACTGCGTGTCTGATTGTTGCTAGACCCGATCTGGGCTAGTAGGGATCGCCTCTATCCACAGAGGGGATTTACCTCTCCAACAACGATAATCTCTTTATCTTCTATCTTGCTAGATGAATTTTTCCAACCATATACATTGCTACTTCGGTTATTCTTATGTGCTTCCAATGAATATTCCATGAGCCATGGATGAAATATTTAACCATATAAACTTCTACTTTGGCTTTCCTTCCATGCTTCTATGATGATGTCATGATATATTTCCTTTCTATCATGTACTATGACTTCTTCATCCATATAAAGTTCATGATTTTAATATGATTCCATATTCCAATATGGCGCATCCTATCATACCTACAATGTTTTTCATCATGATTTCTACCTTCAATCATAATAGAGGTATTTTACTTCCTCCTTTTTCTTATTCTTTTCATGTTCTTCTACTTCTTTGGTGACATGGGATTCATTTCTTTCCTTTCTCTTTTTGTTGTCCTTCTTGAGTTTAGGACAATTCCTCTTGAAATTCCTACATTCATTACATTTATAACATTGCATCTTTGACATTTTGATCTTATTTTGAAACCTTTTTTGAGGCTTCCCTTTCTTCCTTGCCATGGTTGCATATGCTTGAGTTTGTTCACTTGATCTGAAATTGTTCTTTGCCTTCAATCTAGTTTCTTAAATCTTGCATAATGACCATAGATAATTGAATGAGGTGGTTTAATTCTTTCCATAGATACTAGACACAAATTTGAGCCATTCATCAGGTAGTTCATTGAGCACAATGGTGGTCATTTCTCGATCAGACATCACTTCTCTTTGTTCTTGTAGTTGGCATCTTATTTGAGATACCATCATAAGGTATGAGTCTGCCCCATTTTTCCTTGATACCTTCATCTTTTATAGTTCAGTTCTCAACGATATAATTTTTCTTGCAGTGCTTACAAATAATAATTATACCAACTTATTATAGATCTCTTTCGATGTATGCAACTTTGCTACATAAGGGATGACATAATCCTTCATCGATTCTATGAGGATTATTTGAGCTCTTACTTCCCCCTTCATATATCTTGATAGTGCTTGAGCTTGATCTTGTGGGGGTTTGGTAATTTATCACATGACATATTCACTAACTTAATTTTCTACGAAGATCAAATCTATCCTCTTCTTCCATGCAAGGTAATTTGATGACCCAACAACTTTGTTAGTTTCCTTGCAAAAGGAAGTCATTGTTGTAGATTGAGACATAAAATATAGAATAATTATTTTTCAAGTGAATATGCTCCTTGATGATGATATATTCAACTTGATGCCTTATTTATGATGTTGAAAATTGAATATGGCTTTTTGACAATGATTTCTTTCTTGATAATCTTCCTTTTTTTTAATACTTCTTCAAGATAATGGAGATGTACTTCTTCAAAGATGATAGAAATGTGCTTCTTTATTCAATGTGAGGGAGATGACCTTGATTTTTATGATTGTGAATTTCTTCTTCTTTCTCCCCTTGAATGATAATATAGAAAGTGGAGGCTTCCAAGAATAATTCAAGTGTAGAGTCCTTCTTTGAATGGAGGAAGGGTCTTTAAGGTCTTCTTCCAAGAGTTGTGATGATGTGATCCTTGTGATGGGTAGTACTTATTGATGCATTTTTTTCCCTTGATTCTATCCTTGTGCTTGACCCTTATGTATCCTCATTTAATTGGATGGTATTTAAGTTTCCTTTCCTTTTTGATGTCACCTTAGCTCTGATACTATGTTGAGAAGTCAAGGGGAAACTAGATAGGGTGATTTCTCTTACCTAGGTAACTACATGTGATTTTATTTTACTTAACTTGATGTACTTGTTATTAGGTTATTATTTCACTTTATTATTATTATGTTCTATCTCATCAAATAACTACCAAACAATGAAAAACAATGAGACAAGAAGACACAAGATATAGGCTATAAGTTAGGGCCAAAACCTCTCCTCTTGAGAGGAAAACCCACAAGCATTTTTCTCTTCGTATAGAAAATTCAAATGACGAATTACAAGACCTATGACCCAATACCAAGACCCCTCCAAGACCAATTCAACCTATTCTTTGATGAGCTTATCTTTCACAAACTCAACACCAGTCAAACTTGCTCCAATTCTTCACTTCCTCAAAATTTTGAATTCTATTACAGGTCTACAATTTTCAGTCTGCCTACAATCTTCTGTAGTTTCGCAAGTGTGAGAGTTTAGGGTAGAATTATGACTCTTTTTATCCTTCGCTTAATGTGCTTCTTCTTCCTTGTTAACTCAGATTCCTCCCTTGATATTTCTTGCTCCTAAATTCGTCTCCTTGGTGTTATTGCAATTCGGTATTTTTTCTGCAACAAATGCGCCCTAAATTATTTTCACATGTGGGAGATAATAGCTCAAAAATAGATCCAAAAATTTGATTTATTATCCTTGTTTCTTCTCTTATTTTTCTCTCTCCTTTTAAGTCGTCTTCTAGTCTTGATCGAACTTCTTGAATTCTCCTAGAAGAGGTTGATTTCTTTTCTATATATATGCTTCTTATGGAAGTCAAACAACCCTTCATGAGGCCAACATCACTGCTTTGTAGGCCAACTTGTCTATTGTAGGTTGACTAGGTATTTGAGGGTCTTTATGACACTTTTATGACTCAAATACATTTATTTTACATGATACAAAGTTCCCAATGGGGTCTTTCATACATGAAAATGACTAAATTGAATTATTGACTCTATGACAAACCCTAGAAGCACTCAATGGGTGCTTGACCTACTAAATAAAATTGACCTTGAGCATGAAACCCATGCTACAAAAATAAAAATGATAATTTTTCTTTATTTTTAAAATACACAATAATCAAGAGTACATTTCTAATTTATGAAGACCGAACCTAGTTACTTATTTCAACAAGAGGTTGATGTTGTCCCCACATGGTTAGACTTGGAAAATGGTATAAATTCAATGAGTTGTTAAAAAGTTAAAGGATGGAACTTAATGTTTCAAGACTTAGTGGAACACATATTGAGGCAATAATTATCATGGTGATGGTTCTCTTGCATTTTGGGATCTGTGTAGTTGCATTGATATTTGTACCTGTTTTGGGACTTGTTTACCTACGTAAGGATCTGTGACTATTTTGGGATTAGTGATTACTTAGAGTGTTGTGATTGCCTTTGGAATTGTGAGGATCTCATTAGGCATTGTGATAGGTTTTACACACCTCCTTGGATGCCACAGGGGCCACATCATTCACTCATGTGAGGGGTCAAATTTTCTTATTTGACTATTTGATTGAGGCTGTACACTTGGAGCCACATGTGCCTATTGTTTCACTCACTTGGTGTTATTTTTGGAGGATATTAGAGGATTTTAAGGGTTCAACTCACCTATTGATCATTGTTATCACATGTGTGGGGCTTGTTGAGCTTTTAATGGTTTATTTTTAGGGGATGACTCTATTGTTTTCCTTGGATCCACATGTGTGGAGGTTGTTGGAACATATTGAGCACATATTGTTGTATTTTTATGAGGTCAACCCCCCTAGAGTAGGAAATTTGTATTTTGATCATCTCTATCTCACTTTTTTGCAAGGAATCCACTTTGTTGAGGAATCTATTCTATTGTATTATACATGTAGGATTACCACCATATTATATTGTTGTAGACTAGATCATTTTGAGTTTGATAGAATATATTAGTTTTTTTAGCATTGATGTAGGGTTGTTAGATATCTACTGTTATGTTATTGTAGGGTTTTTTTATCTCTTCTACTATAAATAATGGACTTCTCCTCATTGCAGTTTCGATGGAATTTGTTAGTATGAATCTTAATCGCAAGTGTACGAAAAAGACCCACTTTAGTTGTGCATAAAAAACAACCCTAATAGCAAAGATGGCTGCCAATATCTTTAGATCTGCAATTAGGTGACCAAGATAAATGCTGCAAAAATCTAGATCTATGCATTAAAAGACATTAAGCAGTAAATAAAAACAAGAGTTACTCCATGCATCCAATAGACAAGACAAGAATATGTTTAAATAATTTTTTATTTATGGCACTTGGGAGGAGAATATAGAAGGATGTTACCAGTCCTCCTCAATGGGATGGGTTCTTGTAAGTCCTCATCACTTTAGATCTAAAATCCCTCTCTCTTAATGGTGTAGAAAACCCAAAAAAAATATGGAACTCAAAGGGAGCTCACAAGAAAAATGGTAGCAAAATATGACAATGATGGTGGATCAAAGTCAGACCAAAAGTATAGATCTAGAGTGATCTTTAGGTAACAAAAGGTTGTGAGTGAATGGAAAAACCCTTCTATTTATAACAAAATATTGAGTTATTCTAGATATTGGTGCACAATTAAAATATTATTAACCAAATCAAGATCCAACTTTTATGGAATATTTTATTATATTTGTTGGAGGGAAAAAGAATTTGACTTGGGTCAAATCCCTTTATTTGTAAATAATAAATAAATAAATTATTTATTTATTATTTTAAGGATGTGGTTGAGTAATAAGAAAATAAATAATGATTTATTTAATTATTTATAGATGATTTATTCACATTTAACAAGGAATATTATTTAAATAAGGTTTAAATAATTATTCCTAGAAAATAATAAGATAAATAATCATTTATCTAATTAATTTTCCTATTTTGGGTTAAATATGACCAGAAATATTAATTAAACTGTTGTTTAACTAATTATTCCTTGAGGAAAATCAAACAAATGTGGATTTATTTAATATTTCCTCATGGGGTTTCCTGTTTAAACCATAAACAACTTAATAAATGAGGTTTACTAAGTTATTTTTCATAGTGAAAGCAATTTTACTTAGGGTAAAATTGGTCTTACATGGTGTACTTAGGTCCATCTAACAGTAACAGATTTCCCCCCAGCGTGTGAGTGTTAGGAGCTAATCGTATGACTGAAGTACGTTGTAACAACTCAATCACTAGACACCAAAGGGGAAGCCGGAGAGAGAGAAATAGACCAAAGCTCTAGAGGACTAGACCCTGAGGAGGCGAGACTTACAGGTGCGACAAGTCTCTTTTATGAGTGAGTACCTGTGCTATAGGTGACGGGGGAGGCATACCTATGCCCGCCGAGACAAAGTACAAAGAATAATGTATCTAGTAAACAAGGGACTGAACTATATAGTACATGTTGGCATAAACATGAGCCAAATAAAAACATGATAAGGAATCCCACATACATACCATGCCTGGGATAATAGCCAGGAGTTATACAATAATATCTGAGTACATGAGATATAAATACAACCAATGTGCCCCTGTAAACAGGAAAGGGCTCTGAAAATCTTACTGATACATGCAAACTAAAAGGCGCTACAAGCAGCTGAGGCCGACATCATCAAATCTATGGAGCTGCATCAAAGGCTATGATGAAGAGGTCATCTGGGCATGTCGGGGGATACCTAAAGGGCCACCCCCTCATGAGGTCTGAAAACATCTCACACACACCCGGGAATCACCGGTATCATCTGTTGTATCACTGAACCATCAAGTATGCGGATCTTGATCATGCTGTAAGGAGTTGTAGTTGAGAAACAATCAATTCAAAGGGAAATAAGGAGTCCCTTTGCTTGATCTGAGGCACCGAACAAGAGTGGAATTTGGAACCAAGGTATACCTCCCTCTAGTCCTGTCTTGTGGAATGAATGATCTGACGTCGACAAAAGGAGGTCCGCCATAAGTGAGGCAATAAGGGATCCTGAAGTAAGGCACGAAAGAAAATAGTAGAGAGATTGACATGGGGGGTACTGAGTAGCGGACGGATGACTTCCCTTGTTAGAGCATAAAGGGCATGGATGATGTGGAAGCGATTGACACAATATCATAAGGGATAGGGGACAGTAGGACTAAAGGCCATAATGTGTGACACGAGAGAGGAATCAAGCAATGAAGGATGGAGGAATATAGCGGGATACAAAGGGACTCGGGATAGACTCCATGAATGTGATGATGACTCAACTTGGATGCTTTAAACAAGGGTGACTCAATGATGCTGCCACACAGAAAAGGTCCAATGTGGACCATAAAGACATGAGTATATGATGGTTACTCACGACGAAAATCGACACGAGCATGGACAAGTATAGAGGCAAAGTGTTGCCCCAAGTACAAGTGTTGCAAGTGAAGAAATTTGATTTTGAGGAGCAGTGAAGTGACCCTTCTTGGAAAAAATGTGTCCTGGTGAAGTATCAAATCATGAAAAACTAACAGATACCCATTTGAGGCTCAGTGAGATCTTTCCAACGGTACAGATGGTTTGTCAAACTGAGCTACGGTTTGGTCGCGGTCGGCAACAGAAAAATCATGGGTTTCTCTTTTAGTAAGGCATTTTCCCTCCAATTTCACTCATTTGCAAGTGGAGATATGGTGAATGTAGAGAGGAGAGAAGGCCCTAAATCTTGCGATGATTGTAGCGGATAAACCGATCGTTGGAATTGAGATCTGTCAATTGCAGGTAAGAGGCCTAACCATACTATTTCATTTCAATGGATTGAAAATTCAGTTTAGGTCCCCAGAGCTCAGTAACATACCCCTGCTCCTCTTCACGGCCGGGTCGCACTTTTTGGGGAAAAAATTGCGACCTAGGTAGCAGGTTTTGGGAAAAAAATTGTGACCTATCCTTAGATTGGGCCTGAAAAGTGTGACCTGACAGAGAGGGGTTTTTCTATGTTTCTTTTTGCATGATAAATGGGTTTTTATATTTGGATACAGTCTTTCCTATATATACACTGACAAATATGATGTTTTTGGTGCAGATATGGCAGAATTATGGATCAACTAGAGAGAGAGAGGCCTGGGCATATTACGGTCGGAGATCCGAGAGGATCAGGGTGTCTGCGGTGCATTGGCCAGGTTTGGGGTTCTGAAGTTTGTATAGAACCCACTAATGAGAGCTGGAGAGCCTTTGTTAGCCTAGATTGTTAGCTATTAGGATCCAGACTATGAGGTCTTTATAGTGCAGGGGCACTGGATCGAGTTGCCAGTCGAGGATATATATTTTCTGACTGGTCTCCCACCACTTGGGATGGTCGAGAATACTCATCCAGTGTTACTGCGAGGTTGGAAAATCATGGAGTTTGTAGAGTGCCATTGTCGACCAGGTCTCCATGTCAAAGGGACATGGACATCCATTGGGGATCTAGAGAGGTTAGAGACTCGTGATGTGGCAGCAACGGTGCTGCAGATCCTAGGAAACCAAGCACTCCACCATATCACTGGAGGGCAGATGATGCTTATGGAGAGTGTATTGAGTGGGACCTACTATGGGTGGGCCCAGATGATGTTTTCGTCGTTGAAACGAAAGTTGTCGCTATGCAAGCAGAAAGTGAACCATGACTGTGCATACGGTACAGTTTTGTGCTCGCTCTTCTTCGAGAAGATCCCAACACTTTGACCTCGCATATAGCTCCAGGATGGGGGACCTAGGGAGCCTAGGATGCACCAGTGGGGGTGACTACTGTGTAGAGGAGGAGGTGGGGTGGTCGGACGACTATTCTGACCCGAGTTCTTTGCTCATTGGGATCAGATGCCATTATACATAGACGACTATCCCTATAGTGGGATGAGTTATCGTGGGGACTCAGATTTTCCACTGTCGCTTAGTCGATTATGGGGGCCCGATGGTAAGTGACAAGTTGCTAATATTTTATGTGCATTGTAAAGTTTTAGAATATTGTATATGGTACTGATTCGTTAACTTTTGGTATGTATATACAACACCGGTAAAATCGGTCGAGTATATGGGACGCCCTGCAATATCAGGAGCTGTAGGACCTAGTGGATCAAGAGTGCCGCAAAATGAGGATGCAGTAGCCCTCCTGGAGGACATCCGTCATAGATGTGAGAGGCTTCTGACTGGTGTTTCAGAGCACAGCTGGCAAGACCCAGATGACCACTACATAGAGTTATGTATTGGTCTACCCTCGAAGTGGCGAGGAGTCATGCGGCACATGGCGATGGCCAGACAGGGGATGTGTGATCTACGAGTTGCAGGAGCAGAGCCATTAGCTTGGGATCCTCCAGATAGTGATTAGTGTGTAGGGGCAGGTGGTGCCCCCAGTTTTGAATTTTTGTAAAATGTTATGGGCATGTCATATGTATCAGAGTTAATGGACTCTAAAACATGTTATACGACACATATTATGGATATGCATCGTTTTGATGGTTTTATGTTATTGTCTTGTGTTAAATTCATGTGCTAAATGCTAATCTAGAATATTGTTTGCAATGTTACCTACAGAGTTATTTTGTGCTCTAGGTACATGACTGAATGTAATGATTTCAAATTCACGCATCAAAAGATTCATTCGTAAATATCTTCAAAAAAGGATAGGATTATGCACACGATATACAACATTCAATTGCATGACAAGAAGTAGGGAATCTAAATGAACATGAAGGTGGAGGATGCAATGGGAAATGGAATCGTCTAATAAACCTCGCAGTGCATCATATTCAGCCTGATTATTGGTGGCAGTACCAATGCATACACCGTTCGAGAGAACAAGCAAATGTAAGGGGGTAAAAATGGCCCAATCTGCCGAGGCTAGATTCCGGGAGTAGCAACTTGCACCATTGGCATAACTGATATAAGGTGTGGATGGGAGGTCCATCTGAAACGTGCCACAAGACAATAAATGGGAGGATGATGAACAATGCTAGCAACCTGAGCACAAATTAGAAATCGAACAAACACTGCGAGAGGGAGTGATCTGGGTAGGATGTCTACTACTCACACATCGACGGTTAGGTGGGGTGTGGGAGCTACCAGAGGTGTAGCTTGTGCTTAGGCCACGAAAGTCACCATAGGCACAAATGGTGCCATCCCGCTTATGGGCGGGAGAGATGAAGTCAGAGGTGGACAAGGCTTCCATGATGTCATCATCACAATAAAAGATGGAGTGACTGGAGGAAGGGATACCACATGACGCAGTGAAGCTACCTAACTTGTCATCATGAGAAGAAAGGTTCACATGCGCATTGTCATGGGGGATGACAGAAGAACAAGCAGATAAGGTACCCACCGATGTTGAGCCCAGGGTGATCGCTACAGGGAGGTTAAGAGAAACAGAAGGGGAAGTCTCAAAGGGAGTTTCCACCGAAGGTCTCATGGATAATGATAGGTAGAGGATGGTGGCCGAAGGCTCTATCATCTTGAAATCAGGAGGGGGAATGTCAATGGGATCAGGTAAATCCTCAAGCTGGCCTACAGCATACTGCGCAAGGACGAGAGAGGCGAATTGGTTCTATTCAGCCTCGTACTCCTGAAATACTTCTAAAGAGGTGTGGTAATGCGTAACGCGGGGAAAATGGTGAGAATAATGGCCATGGAGATCACACAAAGCACAAGGTTGGTTGGTGTGAATAGTATTAGGGTTCTTGGCTCTAGTCAAGGAATAAACAGAGGCTTCAGGGACCATAGACTCAGGGAACGCAAAATTAACCATGGGCTTGATACGGGGCAACTCGGGACCGGTATGGGTGGCATGACCGACGACATCACACAAAGCACAAGGCTTTGGAGATGGAGAAGGAGCAGGGTCAATCGGGGCAGTCTTGTCCTTTGATGCCCTCTTGCAATATTTTCCCTTCTTACCCAAAGCTATCGCGACAGGAGAGATTTCATGTTGAGGTGGTTGAGGCACTATAGTAGCGGGAGAAGTCATGGGGACCGGTTGAACTGGTGTCAAGGCAAGATAAGGTTTGGGTTGACCAGGCGGGGTAGCGCCTGGGGGATCGAGGTACCAAATGGGAATCCCCAGGGTCAGGTTAGGAAGAGATAGGGTAGCCATGACAGGTATCGAGAACTCTCCAGGAAGGGGAGCTAAGAACGGTAACTGATCGGAGGGGTAATGGCCAGGCGGGACGGCTCCAAGATGGTTAAGGCCTGGAGGAACCATTCTATGAGGGTAGAGAGGCTCGTGGATACTAGTTGTAGGTCAAGGGCCAAGAGGAGGGGGTCCAGAAGGCTAAATTGAAGGGCTAGGAGTAGGTTGTGGAGGGAAAGGTTGCTGAATAGCCAAAGTGGGCCGCTTGAGGGAAGCTCGAGATGATTGCATCATGCAAA
The DNA here is from genome assembly GCA_034641835.2 of Pinus albicaulis. Classification (NCBI taxonomy): domain Eukaryota; kingdom Viridiplantae; phylum Streptophyta; class Pinopsida; order Pinales; family Pinaceae; genus Pinus; species Pinus albicaulis. Next base: position 182,190,311 of record CM076574.1, read on the forward strand.
CATTCAATGAGCTGGGATCAGAGATGGGAGGAGGAAGACCAGGGAATGTACCAAGAAAAGAGGAGTCTCTGTATACTCTGGGTGAGACACTGGTCAATGGATCGACGGTTTTCTTATTGGCCACCGAAGAGATGATGGACTCAGGGGAGGTCTGAGACTTCAGTTCGTAATATGTTAACTGGTCAATGGTGACTATCTTTCCATTATGGGTAAATTACATCTTGTGGTCGACCGCAGATGGGACAGCAGACATTGCATAGGTGTAGCTACGATCCAATAAAATGTTGTAATCTAAGGGGGCATCAATGACTTCTACGTCAACGCAAACAGTCTTGCCCGCAAGAGTAATAGGACAATTGCAGAACAGGACAATGGGCTGGGAGGCATGGCCATCCCATGCTCGGAGAGTTATCATGGAAGAGGCCAACTCAGGCAATCTGATTTGCTTCCATACTGAAGCAAACATCACACAGGTGGATGCCCCCTCATCAATGCTACACCGGGAAACGTTGGTGTTCTGGAACTTGACTGGGATTTTGAAGGCGATAGAAGCAGGAAGAGGAGGATTTTCTGACTAGTCAACATTGAAGATGATAAAAGGATAATCTAAAGGATCTACAGCTCCCATGGCAGATAGTAGAGCTTTTCGTTGTGAAGGGCACCACTGGAGGAATTCCAGCGTTGAGATGGCAGCAGGAGATTGCGCCAAATCATCTACTATACTATGTGAATGGGAAGTTTTTCCAGAAGCAGCATTTCGGCATAGTGGTCCCTTAGGGATCTTGGTATGAACCTCTGCCTTAGGCTGATGGATCTACAAAGGACCATTAGTTGTCGAAAGAGGCTAGGAGACAAATGTAGGGGGAGGCTTGTAGTACTGTCAGGACCAGGTCTGAAGGTTGAGGTCAACGTTTATAGGTTGGTCAGATTTCATCATTAGAACCTGTTAATCATAGGTACCAAACGAAGGAGGTTGAGTGGTCGCCTGACCTTCAGGTGGTTGGGTAGCCACGAATCCTTGTTGAGGGAAAGGATTAGTAAACACAGTTAGCTGACTAGGCACATCATTGGGAGGGACGGAAGGGGAGACTTGTTGTCCTTGCAATTTTTCTTGAGACTCCCACATCTGCCACATCTGTGGTAAAAGAGGAAAATCATGCGTGTAATGACCATAAACACCACAACAAGAACAAGGCTTGTTCGTGTGAAAAAGCTTGTCCAGCTTGGGTTGAGTGCCTTATTGTTGGTTAGTAGTGTTAGGTGCATTATTTTGAGGATTAAGTCTAGGATTACTGGGGGTAGATTGATTTTGAGTTCCTTTCTTCTTCTTTTTGGAAGGAGGAGGATTAGTCGCGCCCTGCTGTGCATACACCTGCCCCTGAGGGGGTGGTGGTTGTTGTTGCAGGGGTTGAGAAGGCAAGGGAGGCGGAGGTACTAATGCTGGAGGAGATGGAGCACCAGGCTGCGGATATGAATAATAAGGAGGTTGGGTAAAATTGTGGTAAACAGGAGGTTGGGAAAAAGGAGGAGGCATGTCGTATCCTGGATACATGCTACCGGGAGGGGGAAAAGTGCAGGAAGTGCTAGCCCCTCCCTGAGCAAAACCATAACCCATGGGAGGTTGATCATATGGATGAGAAAGAGCTCCAACGATACCGTCGGTGGCATGAGATGCCCCCGATTCATTGGCACCACTGGGTCTAGGAAGATCATGTAGAACGGTATAAACATAACCCGACTGAGCGTATATCAGGTCATATTTTAACGCAATCTGGAGAGCGGCTTCTTCGGTTTGAGGGAAATGCGATGCGACATCTTTACCTATAGCATGCAAAAGAGATCTAAGGAACTAGTCCATGTAGACACAGTCTTTGAAGGTAGGGGCTCGACATATGCTCTTTCTTCTCTGCCATTCTTGGACATGATTGGATAGGCGGGTCGCAGACAATTGACAGAAATAAGTCAATAGTTTGATACCAGTGTCATAACGAAGGAGAAGCTGGAAATAAGACAGAAAATCCTTGGCAAGAGTCGCAAAGGTGGTATGAGAGGATGAGGCATGATCAACATACCACTTAGAAGCTTCACCAGTAATATTACGTTGGAACAACCGAAGACGGAAAAAGTCATCGGTAATGGAGTTAGACAAACAACACATGTGGAAAGATCAAACATGATTGGTAGGATCTTCTCCAGCAAGACCTTCGAACTTGGGAATGTCGGAAGGGAGCTTGGTCGGCATAGCAGGCCAACTAGCGTCATGGTGTATAGGGTCATTAATCAATTGGCTAAAATCGGGAAGACTAAGGCCTGCCATATAGGGGAACAAGGGTGTAGCCGGGGTAGTTCATGTTGCGGTCCCACTAGTAGTATTCCCAACATTAGGGTCGGGGCTACCACTAGCATTAGGTCTTGAACCAGACATGGTGAAGGTGACAGGGGGAGAACCAGGGATGGAACTGGAAGGGGAACCCAATGGACTAGAAGAGGAGTCGGAGTGCAGAATCGATGGAGGACTAACTCAAATCCTACGCAGAGGAGTAATTCTTCCTACCAGAAACTGAGGATGAAGGCCAAGAAGTCTCCGGGATAAACACCTTGGTGGCACAATGGTGAAGGCACAAACACGGCTCAAAGGGAAGAGATACCAACAAGGGTGAAGAGGTGTAGTATCAACTGATTACAATGTCGAAACAAGGGCAGAGAGGTGCAGGATTAATTGATTACAATGTTTAAAGTCTTTGCTTGGCGGTGTTGTTAACCAAGCTTTTCTTCACATAGGGTGTGTGTGTTAAGTGTGTAAATTTTAATTTTTAAACCCAGACGTATCTAGAGAAAAAGAAAAAGTGTGTTGTATAACTGTAAATAAACCTGCAGATAACAGTATATGGAACTAAAATAACAGAAAATAAACAGTTGATTATGCATTAATCTAAACCCAAGGAGGCAGGCTTCTCAACAACTAGTCGATAGGTGGGCAAAAATCTAGTCAAAACACACCAAAATAGCCAATAGATCCAAATTCTGGAGGGACAAAGATCTAAAGGTCAGATCTGCTGGAAATAGGTATAGAAAAACAGCAAAAAATCACAGGAAAAATTGTTGTAAATGAGGTGGTGAAAGGCTATATCCTGGAGGGAAGTATAGGGGACCCTAGAGGAACACCCCAAAAAAACTAAAAAGAGGTGTTTTGGATGGATAAATAACCAATCTGAAGTGGCTCTGAAGGTAAGGGATCAGATCTGAAAAATGGTTGAACACACTAAAATTTCAGATGACTTGCAGCAGCTAAAACTCCTCCATGAAAGGTGGAGGGTACTGAAGCCCTAGGGGGCTAGGTTCCCACTTTGTTGAGTAAAATAGAACAAGTACAGGTTCAAAATGGTCGAAGATGGAGGTTAGACAACCCTGAACAGAGGCCCAGACAAACCTAGAAAAATCTCAGAAAAATTCCCGCAAAAAGTCCAAGTCGCAGTTTCTGACCTGTTTTCTACAGAGGTCGCAGGTTTTGGCCTGTTTTCTGTGCCTTGGAGGTTTAGGTAGCAGGTTTTGGCCCAAAAAGTGCGACCTGCACTTCCGACACTCTCGGGAGTAGGTTTCAGAAGAATGTGTCGTCTTAGTTGCGGCTGATGCCTGTCACCTGCACAATAGGTCCGAAAACACACAGAAGTTAGAATTTTCAATGTTTTAGGGTTTTATAGGTTAAAAACAACATCAAGAAAATAAAAACAAGAATCTAAAGAGAAATCATAATGTTTGAAGCAACAGGATATGTAGGGATTTGAAAAACGACAAAGGTCGTAATCATAAACCCTTCTGGAGTCGCCAGTTGTTAGTATGAATCTTAATCCCAAGTGTACGAAATAGGATCACTTTAGTCGTGCATACCAAACAGCCCTAACAGCAAAGATGGTTGCCAATATCTTTATATCTGCAATTAGGTGACCAAGATAAATGCTGCAAAAATCTAGATCTATGCATTAAAAGACATTAAGCAGTAAATAAAAACAAGAGTTGCTCCATGCATCCAATAGACAAGACAAGAATATTTTTAAATAATTTTGTATTTATGGCACTTGGGAGGAGAACATAGAAGGATGTTACCAATCCTCCTCAATGGGATGGGTTCTTGTAAGTCCTCAACACTTCAGATCTAAAATCTCTCTCTCTTGATGGTGTAGAAAACCCAGACAAAAAATGGAACTCAAAGGGAGCTCACAAGAAAAATGGTAGCAAAATATGACAATGATGGTGGATCAAAGTCAGACCAAAAGTATAGATCTACAGTGATCTTTAGGCAACAAAAGGTCGAGAGTGAATGGAAAAACCCTTCTATTTATAACAAAATATTGAGTTAGTCTAGATATTGGTGCATAATTAAAATATTATTAACCAAATAAAGATCCAACTTTTATGGAATATTTTATTATATTTGTTGGAGGGAAAAAGTATTTGACTTGGGTCAAATCCATTTATTTGTAAATAATAAATAAATAAATGCTTTATTTATTATTTTAAGGATGTGGTTGAGTAATAATCAAATAAATAATGGTTTATTTAATTATTTATAAATGATTTAGTCACATTTAACAAGGAATATTATTTAAATAAGGTTTAAATAATTATTCCTAGAAAATAATAAGATAAATAATCATTTATCTAATTAAGTTTCCTGTTTTGGGTTAAATATGACTAGGAATATTAATTAAGTTGTTGTTTAACTAATTACTCCTTGAGGAAAATCAAACAAATGTGGATTTATTTAATATTTCCTCATGGGGTTTCCTGTTTAGACCATAAACAACTTAATAAATGAGGTTTACTAAGTTATTTTTCATAGTAAAAGCAATTTTACTTAGGGTAAAATTGGTCTTACATGGTGTACTTAGGTCCATCTAATAGTAACAGGTTAAATGACCAGAAAATGGTGTAACAGAAGCTATTGAATAAAACCATTTTATCTTGTCTCTTGTCTAAGGCTTTGTGGAATGGATGATCAACCTTCTTGAAATGTGGAAAATGTTCTTGCTGCATACTAATTACTTTTTGTTGCAGGTTTGGATTTTCAAGTTTCCTTGGGTGCCATAAAGGAGTTGTATCACTATGTTGGGGAGGTATATCTAAAACATTTTGGTTTTATTGTTTGAATTGAAAGAATTATTGCGCTATTATTCCTTTTGAACAAAAGCACCATTCAATCCATTTCAAATGAAGAGCACTCCTTAGTTGAATTAGAGGTGGTGTGATTCCTCAAGACCCTTCCATTATGAATCCTTGTAATAATTTTCTTGCTGGATCTCAGAATTTTAGGATCTTGTTTTGATATCCATATTTGTCCTTAGATTTATTTAATAATTGTTCCTTTAGGGCTGCATCTTGACCCCATAGCCCAACCAAGGCAAGGAGCAATTTTCTTCCCTTCCCAATCAACCAAAAACCCATCAAATTCATCATCTTTTTACTTTTTTATTTAGCAATATATGATTTACAACAATAAAATAATAAATCAGATCGCATTAAGAATAGTTTACACCTTAAAAACCACATCTTAAGTTTGACTCATCGTTCCCAAGCAAACTACTGGATTTCCCTTGACACCATAGGTCATTTTGCTTGATTTAACCCTTCTTCGTGTACTAGTTCGTAATATCTGAATAGGGCATGGAATTTTGATTTAGATATGAGAAATTCATCTAGTTAAACCATAAAAATTAGACTAGAAATCATTGTAGTTGTTTCAAAGGAAAATCATTGACTTTTCCTAGCTAGAATAACTAGTTGTTTTTCATCTTCGTTGGTTGGATATCTTAAAAGAGGCTTAAAATTTTTGTTCTAGATATAGATTTTACATTAGGAAATATAATACATTCAAGGTTAGGCTTTTGTTTCTGGTTAAGAGGTTCACAAACCCAAAATGTAATCCCCTTTCTTGCTCCTATTTACCATTGTTTCATTTCTTGTGAAAAAGTATTATTGAAGTTGATATAGACCAAGAACTATCATGATAGAACACTTTAAATCAAGTTTATAAATCATCTTGTTTGTTTCATAAGCAACTCCAATTCCTTGATTGATATCCAAATCAACATGCTAGTTTAAAGGCCTAAATTTGTCATTGTCGCATCTTGCAAATAGGGTCGTTGTAGGTTTTTTTCCAATCTAAATTTTTTGCATTACACATCTCATAAATAGATTTTGAATCAATTTTTTGTAGCATAGAAGCAAGCGTGTTGAATTTCGTTGATTGAATCTTAAGCCTACTCATGCAATTAGCCTTTTGTAATGTTAATCAATAAATTATTAAGGATAACTGAATCTGTTATAAGTTGTGAACCTAAGAACATTAATAATAAACATAAAATTAGATAACAAAACTAATATCTCTCTTGTTCCCTCTTCATATTATAATGCATTGAGCTTATTTGACCTTGGATAAGTCCCATTTGACTAGGACCATCCATAGCCCAAAGGGAGGAAGACAAAGCCACTAAGGTGATAGCGGCAACTTGCCTAAGTTGCCCTTTCGACTTAGGACCTAACATCTAATGAGAACCTGGGAGGTAACACGTTGTAAGGATTTACCACATTTTGTTCAAAAAGAAGGAGGATAGAAAAAAAATTACAACTTAGAGTGTCATATTTCAACCATGCCACATGCCTGTATGTAATAGCTTCAGAGCCAAGTTTAGAACGAGTCAAGGGATATAATATACAAGCTACTGATATTGTTAAAACTTCCACATCTCCCTATATAATAATATAATCCTAAAATACGTGTAAGAATAGGGAAAAATATGGGGATTTCCCTTAATATAAATGAAAAGTAATTAGTGATGGAGAAACATAAGTGGCTAGAATTTCCATTTAGATTAGCTAAATGAAGTAATTCTAAAAGTATGAACATGCTCCATTGGCAAGAACTTGACTATATTGGCATACTATTTTAGTTTCGTATATGAAAATAGTCTATCCAACTCCAATATATTTGTGACTGAACATTGGTCAAGGGAAAGAGGTAGAAAGAGCACAATGAGGAAGAAGTGAAAACATCGGTAGGAAATGCAATCCCTTCCTTCCAATTGTTTCTCCTTTGATGGGATAGAACCGTAGTGGACTTGAATGAAAGAATAATCTATACTTATGATATGATAATGATGTGATCAAATTATTAATAATGAATGTAGAATTACTCTAGAATTCTATGTATGATCAAATATTATGACAATAAGAGTAGGGATATATATCACATAAAATCTGCTAAAATGTTTGTGGAGATATTCATGGAGATATTGTGGAAATATTTATGGAGATGGTTGAAATAATTAACCATTTTGAAAAAAAATTATGAGAACCCAAATTATATATTATGAGACCTCATGTAATGTATTAATGTGTGAGAGTGATGTATCATTATTCTTATTTAATGAAATTTTATTATTTTGGTATATATTTTGTTCTTGTGCAATTTTCTAGGTGTAAATGTTTGCTTGAGTTGCTCATAAGACCAAAATTTGGTATTAGAATTGGGAAAAAATCATAGTTGTGTAGTTATGTAGACCAACATGGAAAGGCATGAGAGGAGCAGAAATCAACATATCTATTAGCACTGAAAATTTTAATGGTGTAATCACCATTGTGTCACTATTCTCAAATTTTTATTGTGTCCTAGTCCATGTCCAAATTTTGAGTCATTTCCAATAAAAGTGAAAAAAGAGCCCCAACATCAAGGTATTTTTACAGTGAATAGGTGTCATAGTGTTCTAGAGTCCCGAAATAAGTTAAAATCCTTATTTTGGCTTATTTTTAGTGTTGAAAGTTAGTCGATGTTTGGGTAATAAAATTGCAGTCATCTGGTCTGGAATAATAGCTAAATTTCTTACAAATTCATTGACAAAATAGACAAAAAAATAAAGGGAATCTATTTCTCAGAAATGGAAGTCATATATTCCACACAGTGAAAAGCACAGCTATTTCACTGAGATTTTGGTTATCTCAGAAAAGAGGCGGAGAAGAGCCGTGTGCAACAGGAACAGATGGACATGATCTAATGATAGATCCAAAGGGGAGAAGACCGACGACTGAGATTAAAGCGCACATGTAGTGACTTCGCACAACACAGTTTTTAAAGTTTATTGTTAAGTCAAATCGCATGGTATGTTAAGTGATTTGTGATGCGATGAGGTGAAGAGCGAGTAAGGAAGACCATCAAATCTGGGTGCAGATCAACGGTGGAGATTAAAGCATAGATGAAGCGATTTCGCGAATCGCAATATTTAAAGTTTATCGTTAAGGCGATCGCATGGTATGTTAAGCGATTTGTGATGCGATGAGGCGAGGGATACGGGTCGGCATAGTGCACCAGCGTGATTTTGCAAATCGTAGAGTTTATGGTTTAGCCGTTATCAGTGTAAAGTTAAATTTGTGGGCGGACGATTTGCGATTGCTTCTTATTGGTCAACTGGTTGTGGGGCCCAAGAACCACAGTTCCACCTATATGCATGTTGTTTGTTAGGTCCCTATATTAATATTATAGTCCTTTATTGTTGTTAGTGTAACCCCCTTATTCTTATTATTGTACCCCTATAACCCCCAGATTGTTATTATTGTGCCCTTAAATTATTATTGTTAGGTCAGCTAGGATTACATTGTGGCCCCATGGACTCCTATATATAGAAAGGAGGTTTTGTAATTTGTATCATCCAAGAATTTTTCATTCATATAATGTATTGGAGGTTTCCCCCTCGAAGTGGCTTATTTCTAAGGCGTTGACATCTCTTTTCTTCTATTTTTGGAGCTGGTTTCACAACATTTGGTATCAGAGTTTTGGATTCTAGGGTTTCGCTGCTCCAAACAGGTCATCGTGGAATTTTTGCTATAACTTTTTTTCTACGAAGGTTCAGAAGCCGAAAGTCTTAGAGTGCGTAGCCAAAATCCTAAGGAACATCGTCGCAAAATTTGAGATCTTGGTTCGCAATATTTTCGGAGATACGATCTATGGAAGGTAGGTCTTTTTGCAGGCTCCTGAATTTAACCTGAATAGGTCATCGTGGAATCTTCGCTATAATTTTTTTGCTACAAAGGTTCAGAAGTTGAAATTTTTAGAGTAAAAATCAGAAATCCTAAGGAACATCATCGCAAAATTTTAGAGCTTGGTTCGCAATAGTTTCAGAGATATGGTTTGTGGAAGTTAGGGATTTTTCAGGTTCTTGAATTTCATCTCAAAGAGGTGATCGTGGGAAAATATTCATAGCTCTCTCTCTGAGCATCGGATTGGAATGCTGTAAAAAGTGGCCACAAGTACACGGACTGTAGTTTTATTTCTATAAATATTAGAGCCAAAGGAGGAAACATTGACACGTGGCAATTCGTACAAGTTAGCTCTGCTGAACCAGTCCATAATTGGGTCATTGTGGGAGATTGAACATAATTTTGTCTTGAAGAATCCAAATCAGGTCAGACCTATGGCATTTGAAAGAAGCTTCAGAGAGCTACTATAGGGCCGAATTTCAGATATTGAGAATCTGCAATTATAGAGATAATTCAATTTCAATATTGAGCTCTTCAAAAGAAAGTAAAAGGTGTGTATTTTTCTTTTCCGACTTGCATAAGTCTTGTTTGAAGAATCAAGTTGAATTGATTCCAAGGGTATATTGTAGAATAGATATCAGTATTGGATTCTAAAATGGCCTCCAAAAATAATTCAACACCCATTAAGCCTTTATAAGGCTCTAGTATCACTCATGAAGATGAATAATGGCAACATGACATATCAAAATTACAAGAGCAAGTGCAAAAAATTTCACTCTCGCAAAGAGAAAAAAAAAATGACATGGAAGTTTTGAAGAAAGGCATGGAAAATAAGATGGATGGTTTGAAGAAAGGTGTGGAATCTAAGATGGATGGTTTGAAGAATGGCATGGAAGCTAATATGGATGGCATGGAAGCTAAGATGGATGGCATGGAAGCTGTTATGGAATCTAAGATGGAAAACATGAAGAATGATCTAAAAGCAGACATGGAAGGTTTGACAAAGTTGATACAAGAAATGTTTCCTAATGGTGAAAAGATAGTACAGGAAACTCATGATGAGAAAAAAATAAATGTTAATCTTGATTTCATAAAATCTAATGTTGGAGGGAAGAACCACCATATTCCAAAAATGGATTTGAGGAAGCTTGATGGAAAGGATCCTGTAACATGGATACTACAGATGGAGCAATATTTTTATTACAATAATGTGCAAAACACACAAAAGGTACGAATTGTAACTTTACTTTATGGCGACAAGGAAGCCTACCACTCACTTACGTAAAGAGGGAAGTGTTGATACTCCTAGATTTGCACAACCTACAAGGTTGACACCACAACAATTGGAAGAAAAAAGAGAAAAAGGGCATTGCTACAGTTGTGATAGAAAATACACTAAAGGTCATAAGTGTGCTGAGAAGAAATTATTTTACATAGATTGTGAAGAGGAAAAAGAAAATGAACAAGAATCTTCAAAAGAAGAGGGTATACACCATGAACCAACCCTAAAAGAGGAAGAAATGAGTCTGACCATATCGTGTAATGCATTGGCAAGAATTACCACTCTTCAAACTCTCAAGATAGAAGGACACATCAAGAAGAAAAAGGTAATAGTGTTTATTGATTCAAGTAGAACCCATAATTTTATTCATTGTAAGGTAGCCAAGGAATTGAATTGTTTCCTATACCCAGCACCAGAATGTCAAGTGATGGTTGCAAATGGAGGAACTATAAATTGCTCTGGAAAATGCCATAATATAAAGCTAACCATGGGGGAATATGTATTGAATAGTCTAATGTTTTCGATTCCTATGGGAGGTGTTGATGTTGTACTAGGAGTATAATGGTTACAAACTTTGGGGATAGTAGCTTTTAATTTTCAAGAACTTTTCTTGAAATTTTTTTTCAGAAGGAAAGGAAGTCGAATTACGGGGTATTGCAAGGAAGCTAGGAAAGATAATAAGCTCCAATGTCATGAAAAATCTTCTAAAGAAAGAACAATGAGGTGTAATTGCACAATTATGCTCACTAGAAGTTCCAACATCAAAATCATCTATTTCTTCAGATCTCAAAAAAGCCTTGGACAATCATTCCAAGGTGTTTGAAACTCCCAAAGGACTCCCACCTATTTGTGATCATGATCGTGATAGTCATTTGATTCCAGAAAGTGTTCCTCCAAATATCAGGCCTTATAGATATCCTTATGTCCAAAAGAGTGAAATTGAACGTATGATTGCAGAAATGTTAGAGGCTAGTATAATTCAACCTAGTCAAAGTTCTTTCTCTTCTCCTGTAGTATTGGTACACAAGAAGGATGGATCATGTCGTATGTGTCCAGATTATAGGGAGCTCAATAAGCTCACCATTAAAGATAAATTTCCCATTCCTGTGATTGATGAATTATTGGATGAATTACATGGAGCGTTTTATTTTACCAAGTTGGATCTTCATTCAGGATATCATCAAATTAGAATGAAGACTGAAGATATTCCAAAAACATCATTTCGAACTCATGAGGGTCATTATGAATTTTTGGTCATTCCTTTTGGCCTTACCAATGCACGTTCTACATTTCAAGGGTTGATGAATTCCATTTTCAAACCCTTCCTTAGAAAATTTGTGCTAGTATTTTTTATGATATACTAATCTACAACAGGTCTTGGAAGGATCATGTTCAACATGTTAACAGGGTGCTCAAACTATTGGAGGAGAAACAATTATATGAAAAAACATCCAAATGTTTCTTTGGAGTACAAGAGGTGGAATATCTGGGTCATATTGTATCTCACGAGGGTGTTAAGGCAGACCCTAACAAAATTAAAGCCATTAAGGAATGGAAAGTCCCCACAACCATAAAGAAGTTGCGAGGATTTCTCGGGTTAATAGGGTATTATCGCAAGTTTGTTAAGAATTATGGGAGAATAGCAGCACCTCTAACAACATTATTGAAGAAGGATGCATTTTCATGGACTCCTGAAGCAACTAAGGCCTTTGAACGTCTTAAGGAGGCAATGTGCCATGCACCGGTCTTAGCTACGCCAGACTTCACAAAAACCTTTATAGTGGAATGTGATGCCTCAGGAAATGGAATTGGTGCAGTTTTAATGCAGGAAGGAAGACCCATTGCTTTTGAAAGTCGTCCAATCAAAGGAAAGTATTTACAGAAACCTATTTATGAGAAGGAAATGTTAGCAATACCGCATGCACTAAAGAAATGGTGAACTTACCTAATGGGAAGACACTTCAAGGTAAAAATTGATCATGATAGTCTTAAACACTTTTTGGAACAAAGACTATCTTCAGAAGAGCAGCAAAAAAGGGTCACAAAGATGTTGGGTTATGACTTTGAAATAATCTACAAAAAAGGGAAGCTAAATGTTGTTGCAGATGCACTCTCAAGAAAGAATGAAGAGGTGGAAGCATTGCTTTGTGCCATATCTATTATCCAACCAGATTGGATAACCGAAGCAAGAGATGAATGGAAGAAGGAAAAAGATGTATGGACACTCATTCAAAAGTTGCAGCAAGATCCTAGTACATCTGATACATTTAGTTAAAAAAATGATTCCTTATGGTACAAAGATCGCTTATATCTTTGTAAGAATTCCCAACTAAAACAAAAGATTCTTCTGGAATTGCACACTTCTCCTTTAGGAGGACACTCAGGATTTTTAAAAACTTACCACAGGGTGAAGAAAGAATTTTGTTGGGATGGCCTTAAATCTGATATTCAAAAGTTTGTGGCGGAATGTTTGGTTTGCCAGCAGAATAAAGTGGAAACAATTAAGACCCCGGGACTTCTACAACCTTTATCCATTCCAAGTCAACGTTGAGAGGAGATTTCAATGGATTTTATCACAGGTTTACCTAAGTCCGAAGGAAAGAGTGTCATCATGGTGGTAGTTGATAGATTTACCAAGTATGCACACTTTTGTGCATTATCTCATCCATTTAAAGCAAGTACAGTTGCTACTACATTTATGGACAGAATTCAAAAGCTACATGGAAGCCCAAGGGTTATTGTGAGCGACAGAGATCCCATTTTTACTGGAAATTTTTGGACGGAGTTATTTTCTTGTTTGGGTACTCAATTAGCTCATACTCATCTTATCATCCTCAATCTGATGGTCAAACTGAGATAGTAAATAAATGTTTGGAAGGATATCTTCGTTGTTTTGTATCTGATAAACAAACACAATGGGTCAAGTGGTTACCTCTTGCTGAATGGTGGTATAACACTTCCTTCCATACTGCAGGAAAAATGACCCCATTTATGGCACTTTATGGATATCATCCACCATCCATCACATCATCTTTAAGGGAAAATTCGAAGGTTCAAGCAGTGGAAGATCACATCGAGCATCAGCAAGAAGTTCTCCAACTCTTAAATGATAACCTAAATTTGGCACAAAATCGAATGAAACAACAGGCAGATCAACATCGTAGCGAGAGAAGTTTTGATGTAGGATATTGGGTATTTTTACGGCTACAACCATACAAACAAATGTCCCTCAAGCAAGCAAAGAAGGATAACAAATTATCGCCAAAGTACTATGGTCCTTACAAGGTTTTGCAAAATATTGGTACTATGGCATACAAATTGGAGCTTCCTGCTTCTTCGCGAGTACATCCAGTTTTCCATGTTTCATGCTTAAAGAAGGTTATAAGTGAAAATCTTCCAGTTCAAACAATATTTCCAGAACTTGATGAGGAAGGAAAAATCATATTGGAACTTGAAGAGTTCATGGAAACAAGAACTCGACAGCTACGGAATCGATCAATTTCAGAGTATCTCATCAAGTGGAAGAACTTACCCACTGAAGATTCTACATGGGAGGATGAGAATTTTATACAGAAGCACCCAGAGCTACTCAAGCGTTGAGGACAACACTTTTTTGAAGGAGAGGGCATGTTAGGTCCCTATATTACTAGTATAGTCCCTTATTGTTGTTAGTGTAACCCCCTTATTGTTATTATTGTACCCCTGTAACCCCCATATTGTTATTATTGTGCCCTTAAATTATTATTGTTAGGTCGGCTAAGATTACATTGTGGCCCCACTAGGATTACATTATGGCCCCATGGAGTCCTATATATAGAAAGGAGGTTTTGTAATTTGTATCATCCAAGAATTGTTCATTCATGTAATGTATTGGAGGTTGCCCCCTCGAAGTGGCTTATTTCTAAGGCATTGACATCTCTTTTCTTCTGTTTTTGGAGCTGGTTTCACAATATTGTTTGGGGGAAATTACAGTTTGTTTAAATTGATCGTTGTTGATTGCACAAGTATGTATGTTTATAAATATTCTGATGCATGATTTGCGATCGGTCCCACTTCTCTACCATGTCACCACTGCTCTCATCGCACATCGCACTTCGCCATTTTCAACATGTAACCCCTGAATTTCATAATAAAAATTTCGATGCGCGATTTACGATTAGTCCCACTTCTTCGCCACGTCATCACCCCCTCGCCTACCATTCATTATGCTCCATGTCTCCCCTATCAATTAAACCTTTTTCAAAGGGTTTCTTTGTAAATTATCTGTTATATCCAAAAGTTTCATGTTTTTTCGCCATTATAAAGTGTTTTCAACCAAAAAAAGGAAAGGAACAGTGGAACAATGGCAGAGTTTCTCTCAAACATTTTTCTACCACTACTCTCAGTATCAGCACGTTTTTTACCAGGCACCGGGAAAAATTCAAGGAACAGCTAAACACCATTTTCAATGTTGTTTTGCACATATTAATAGGAGACAACCACATGTCATTCCCACTGGTTTTTACGCTTTTTGCTGAAGATTGGTTGCACTAAAACAGAAGAGTGGTCTTTGAATAAACTGCCACCTTACACAACCATTTCGGAGTGACAAATTTCATGATGCCTTCGTGATGTTTATCTTGTTTTTAATATATCACTTTGTAATTAAGACTAAGGGATAAGCCTCACCTCTTGCATGAGTTTGTAATGACTTTTGAAACAGATTTACCTTTTTCTGTGGAAGATGACAATATCATATTTGGTATATATATGCCAAACTGATATGAAGTCGGGGTTGGTTGGTGGTTATTGAATTTTGACTTATATGAACTATAATCATTTTGTGAATGAAATGGAATGATACTACTGAGGACCTTTTACCAATTTCTTGTGTGTATTTTCTACTTTATTTGTGTTTCCATATCTCCTTTATTCCAGTTCCAGTTTGCAAATCATCATATTGTTATGTGTTTTTATTAGTCTCTTAAGCTTGTTATGTGTTTTATTGGTTTTTTTTAGTCTCACACAGTGAGAATTCTTGATAAAATATATATTATAATAGTGGAAGAGCATCACTCATGATGGTTAACCTTCATGATATTTCAGTGAGAATCTTGCCAGACTAGAAATAGATTTCTCTCAATGGAATATTGTCAAACTGCTACTTTTGTGAATTTCTACTAAATCAGTAGATTTATGTTATACAGACCTATTGAGTCTCCTCTTATCTTTCAATTTCCTTTCATCATAGACTACAAACTTGCACCTTACTACCACATCAAGTTACAATACCCTCATTATTAGAACTGTGGATTTGAATGAAATCTCTTTTCAGTGAAACAAAGTTTGTACCACCTACTAATCTCACAAAACAAATCATTAAATTACTTTATATTTTAATATGTGTCTAGTTAGGCACTTGCTGCAGTCCAAGTGTTGATTCCAGCAGCAACATCTTTTGTTTCGTCTTCCAGGAGATAAAGGCCTTGTAACGAAGTATTCTCCTGAGTCTATTGTTATGAATTGTTGATAATCAGTTCTTGATGGTGAACAAGAATTGGTAACATGAATAATACTACAAATTCGTTCACCTAGCGACTCCACGAAGAGGAAGAGAGGTTTCAAGACCTCATTCTACAAGGAGAAATCAGAGATCTCCAACTGTGACTCCAGTTACTGACCCAGAGAAAATTATCAAAGATGCTAAAGGAAAACAGAGATTAGTTGAAGCCACATCTCAGTCAGTGAAGAAGGTACATAAAAAGTACATTCCAAAACAACAAGTACCTATATCTACTTTAGAATCTAAAGAGGTTTTAGTTTCAAAATATTTTGTTGAAATATCTCAAGTCGAAGCTACTCCTCTAGAAAATAAAGTGGATGTTGTTAACTTAGGCTCAACTGAAGGTTTTTCTTACTCATCACCTAGTAAATTTGAAATCAACATTGTTCTAGTCAAATAAGGAGAAACTGAATTTATAAGTGTTTAAAAGAAGTCAGAAGATTTTCTGCTGACTGAAGGGGAATTAGAACAAGTATTGGTTATTGCACCCTTTCTTGATAGGGATATTTTGACTGAAAAAGACTTCAAGACTATTTTAAATTTCCTTCAGACTCATCTTGAATACTAGTCTCTTGTCACCCCTCAGCAAGAATATTTTCCTTTATCTCCAAACCCAGCTGTTGGGTCATCTTCATCTCGTCCACTTGAAGAGATTGTACCTGAAGGTATTACTTTTAATTTATCTAATTTCTTTGCTCAGCAAAATAAAGCTGAATTAACTCCATCCCCTCAAGACACAACTTTAGATTTTGATTCTTATACTGATGGAGAAGTCAAGACATCCTTTGTTCACCTTTTTGAAAACCACTCTTCTCAGTTCCAAACCCTGAAAAATCATCTCAATACCCCCAATTTTCTACTATCTAAAATCAGAATCAGAATTCACCAATTGTAATTCATATTTCTCAAACAGCTACATCAATTGTACATCAGCAAAATATGGCTCAGCCTGCCCTTAAAAGGATGCAACAGATAGTGGCTGCAAGATATATGCCACTTGTTCTCCCTCAACACATGCATGCACTTCCCCAAGGAGATTACTTGAAACACCTTCCAAAATACATTGGGAGGGAGAAGGAGCTTATGTTGAGGAAAATTTAGTGGCTTCTATAGTTATGCTAACAATTAGAATATTGAACATGAAGATGTATGTTCAAGACTCTTTGTTCAGAGCTTGGATGGTGAATCTCGAAAATGGTTTAAAAGTTTGGCTCCAAATTCAATTACAGGAATTGATGAATTAGAAGAGATATTTGTGAAGCATTCGGGTGATAGGAAAGACTATGTTTATTATCTTACATAATTTGGAACTCTGAAGAAAAAGGCAAATGAGTCTTTAGCTTATTTGACTAAGAGGTTTAATAATATTTATCAGAAATTTCCTGAAGAGATTAAACCCATTAAAACCACAGCTATGATAAATTTTTCAAATGCTTTAGATTCTGAGTTTGCCTTATGGTTGAGGGCTGAAAAAGCATAGACACTAACAACTATGCAAGAGGCTGCAATTGGAGTGCAGTCTAATCTCATGGCTTCTAATCAATTAAAAATGGAGGAAGGAAAGGCAGCAAAAGACAAAAAGAAGATGAAATAAGAAAAGCCTTCTTCTTCTAAATCTCTTTCAGAAGAAGAAAATATCAATCAAATTTCCAATTTGATCAAGGAAATTGCCTCTAAGATGTCAAAATTAGAGATAGAAAATAATCCACCTGCTAGAGCCAATCAAAACGAAGCTAATAGAAATCAGGCTCCCTTTAGGAGGCCTTTCCAACCTCAACAAATCCTACAACGCACAAGGAGGAATGTTGATGATCAAAATTCTCAGCCTCCTTTGATAATTTTTCTGAAAGAAGAACAACAAGGAAATGAGGAAGAAAATGAAGAAATAAACCATGTGGGAGAAACTTCATAGTCAACATGTTTGACATTGTAGAAATATGAAGATAGATCAAGAATTTGTTTGTTTTCTAATGATATGAATGCTCAAATTAATGCACAGAATGATCAAAAACAGCAATAAGTTCAAAACATAAATTACCCTTTTAGGTCAAAAGGTCTTGTTCAGCAGCCTCAACAAAAATCAGATTCAGATAAACAAGCTGCTAAACAGAAGGCCAAGGTAAATGAGGTTCCTCCACCTCAAAATTATGCCCCAATTGTTAAAATTACTGCAAAAAATAAGGAATTAGTTCTGATTTATTTCAGTTTCAAATATGAATTGAATAAAATCAAAATTCCAGTTCCACTCCTAGAATTATTGAAAAATCCAACATATAAAGAGTCTTTTAAGAGTCTATTGCAGCCTCCTCTCGCCCCTGATTCAATCAACCTTGAGGATGAACATCCCACCATTTATCTAGGTTTTCATGTCCAAGACCAAAATGATGATAACTCACCTCCTTTCTACCTGTCACTCAATATTCATGAAAAACTGTTGCATTGTTTTATGTTAGATTCTGGAGCTTCCCACAATCTCATGCCAAAGAAAGTAATGGATGAATTGGGATTAGAGATCACTAAGAAATACCATGACCCTTACACCTTTGACTCCAAAAATTCAAGTGTCTAGGAGTGATTAAGGATTTGGTTGTTTCCCTTACCCAACTGCCTATGAAGAGCTTAGTGATGGACATTGTAGTTGTTGACATTCCTTCTAGATTTGGGATGTTACTTTCCAGATCTTGTTCTAAGAAAATGGGAGGTACCCTTCAGATGGGCATGTCATATGCTACCATCCCAGTATTTGGAGGGGAATTTAAAAGGTTGTATACGGAAACTCAAATGACCTATATCATTAGTGATCAAGACAATACATCAAACCATCCAATATATGCTGAAGAAAAGGAATTGGGGTCATCAATTTTGCACCTTGCTACTGATGACAATGATTTCAAACCTGAATTACGTGAAAAACAACACTTTCAAAGTGAAAATCCACAGCATTCAGAAGGAGGACAGATCTGTAAATTCTACTTTAACGGAGCTTCTTCAAGAGAAGGATTGGGAGCTGGTGTAGTCCTCATTTCTCCTACTCAACCGAAGGTAACCATATCATACAAACTGCAATTTGCTGTTGAATATGAAGCACTTGTGCTGGGTATGAAGGAAGCTAAATATTTAGGAGCAAACAACTAATTGCCTTTGATGATTCAGAGTTGGTGATTAAGCAAGTGAGAAATAATTACCAAGTGAAAAATTCCAAATTGAAGAATTATAGGAATGAAGTCTGGGATTTGATTGAACATTACTTTTCAGCATTTAATATAATTTTTTTCACTAGAGAAGAAAATAAAATTGTTGATTCACTAGCTATTACTATTAGTAAATTCAAATTTCCTCAAGATTTCAAGGCATTCTATAATGTTCAAATAAAAGATAAACCTTAAATTCCCGATAACATCAAGCACTGGCAAGTATTTGAGGATGATAGGGAGATTCAAAAAATTTTGGAGTCTGTAGAAGAGTTTTAAGACATACAAATTGATGATGAGCAGGAAATTGTTGAAAACCAAAATAGTAGCCCTTTTAAGAAAACTATGGCTGGGAAAAACGTTATAGATCTAAAAACTAACTTTATTCCTAAGGGTTTGGTTCCTTTAGAAATATTTTTTTGATAATAATGATGTTTTTCTCAAGCCTGAAAGCAAGGTTGATGGAGAGAGTACAATAGAGTATAAAATTGGTACAGAAGATCAACCAAGATTAGTCAAAGTTTCCAAATTACTTCCTCTAGAAACCATAACAAAATATATCAAACTGCTGAAGGAATTTACTGGTATTTTTGCATGGTCTTATAGTGAGTTGAAAACTAATGATAAGAGCATAATGGAGCATAAGGTCCCTTTGAAAACATATGCAAAGCCAGTAGCACAAAAAAATAGACACATCAATCCCATGATACTTCCAATTATTGAGAAAGAAATCAAAAAATTATGGGAAGCAAAGATTATTTTGCCTTTGAGATTTTCTAATTGGGTAGCTAATATAGTCCCAGTCTGGAAAAAGAATGGGGAACTAAGGATGTTTATTTTCGCAACATGAACCAGTGCTCCTTGAAAGATAACTATGCATTGCCCAAGATGGATTATATCTTGCAGAAGGTTGTAGGATCCAAAATACTGTCAATGTTTGATGTATTTTCAGGCTATAATCAGATTTCAGTTGACAGGAAAGACAGAGAAAAGATAGAATTTACTACACCATGGGGCACATTCATGTACAAAAAAATTCCATTTGGTTTGATGAACGCAGGTGCAACCTTTCAAAGGGAAATGGATATTACCTTTGCGGGAGAAAAGGATAGATTTGTGGTCATCTATTTGGATGACATCACAGTATATTCAAAATCTGATGAAGACCACTTGAAACATCTGAAGCAAGTTTTTGACAAATGAAGAAAGTTTGGTTTGTCCTTAAACGCCAAAAAGTCATATTTTTTTGTCCAAGAAGGTAAGTTACTAGGACATATTGTAATAGAAAGTGGCATCTGTATTGATCCAGGAAGAGTATAAGTTATTCAGAAGATTGGTTTGCCTAGAAATAAGAAGGAATTGCAGTCATTTCTAGGGAAAATCAATTTTTTGATGCGTTTTGTTCCTAACTTTGTAGAGCTGATCAAACATATAAATGTTTTGCTGAAAAAATATGCACAATTTAAGTGGCGATGAAGCAAAGAATTATTCTTCAGCAATTAAATCCGCCTTGACTGAAGCACTAGTTTTGATTAGTCCTGATTTTGAAAAGTGTTTTCTGATTTTTTCATATGCTTCAGAAGAAGCAATTGAAGTTGTCTTACTATAGAAGAACAAGGAGGGTTTGGAGCACCCAATTTTATTTTTCAGTCATGCTTTAATGGATGTTGAATTGAAGTACAACTTGACTGAAAAACAAGCATATGCACTAGTTAAGGCTTTGAATTATTTTCGAGTTTATGTGCTACATTCAAAAATAATTGCTTTTGTGCCCGATATCACTGTTAAAGATGTGTTGCTGCAGTTAGATACAGATGGAAGGAGAGGAAAATGGCTGACCAAGATTCTAGAATTTGATGTTGAAATCAAACCAACTAAATTGATAAAGGTTCAGGACTTTTCTCGCTTGATGGCTGAATCTAACTGCTTTAAATCTAAATGTAGAGGTAGTTGAAGAAGAAGATGGAGAAGGTAATGCTAATTATCCTGAAATATTTAATTCATATTAGTACAAGGATATAGTTTACTTCTTGTTAAATTTAAATTTTCCACCTGAAATGGAGAAGTCTAAAAGAAGAGATTTTAAACTAAGAGCTGTGAAGTATTGCATTTTGGAAGACCATATTTACTGGAAATATCCTGTTGGAGTCTTTCTAATATGTGTAGATGAAGAAGAATCTCAGGAAATTATGACAGAGATACATGTAGGAGTATGCAGAGGGCATTTATATTGGAGAGCTACTGCAAACAAAATCTTAAGAGCTGGCTATTATTGGCCAAATATTTTCTCTGATGTCTATGCCAAAGTTAGAAGCTGTGTCAAATGTTAGAAATTTGCAGGTAAACAAAAATTTCTACCATTACCTCTCATTCCTATTTCAGAAGATGTTCCTTTCCAGCGGTGGGGGCTAGACTTCATCGGTGAAATTCATCCACCTTCATCAGGACAGTATAGATGGATTCTCACAGCTACAGACTATTTCAAAAAATGGATTGAATTTTTACCCGCCATGAATGCTACTAATACGGTAATTATCAAAATTTTGTTGGAAAATATTATGTAAAGATTTGGTTGTCCATGGAAACTAGTAATTGATAATACAATGGCCTTTAAGTCTGCTCAGATGTACAACTTTTGTCAGAAATATGGGATTGAATTGAATCATTACATGCCTTATTACCCTCAAGGTAATGGTTTGGATGAGTCATCCAATAAAAGTTTGGTAAGGATTATTAAGAAAATTTTGCCTGAAAATAAGAGGAATTGGAACACTCAGCTGATACATGCTTTGTCGGCAGATAGAGTAAGTGGTAAAAAATCAATTGGAATGTCTCCATTTCACCTTGTATATGGTACAGATGTTGTAATTCCTTTGTAATTAGCTCTTCCTGTGATGAAGTTCCTACAATATGAAGTTGATCATGAAAACCCAATCCAAAGGAGAATGCTAAAGTTAATAGAGGCACACCAAATCATAGAATCATTGCTGGAAAAAGTTCAGAAGTATCAAGCTAAAGTCAAATATGTTTTTGATAAAAGAGAAAATCAGCAGTTGTTTCAGGAAAATGATTTGGTGCTGCGTTGGGATGCTAGGAGAGAAAACCATGGAAAGCATGGTAAGTTCGAAAATATGTCGTTTGGACCATTTAAAATTGCTGAAGTTTTGAAGAATAATACTTTTTTGCTCAAACATCTGGATGATGATCAGTTGACTGGAGGGAAACATCAAACTTCTTTGGAATCTAGGACTTAGCCTTCATAGACTCAGAGAGGGCTCTCTCTGTTAGATATATATTTGTTTATAGGGGAATTTTAGGTTATCTATTAGTGCATAGGGGTTTGTTTAAAGATTTGGTTGAGGCATCAGAGGAGGGCCATTGGGCTATGGAGTCATACAGGTGTAAAAAAACTCAAATAGATGGATAGTTGAGGCCAGGTGCAACCAAGAAAGCTAGCCATGTCAATGGATATTTACAGCATGTGAAATGGAAAAGAGGAGGAGATTAAAGTTTAATAGGAATGTAGAGTAAACTGTCTCTGAATTCTACATTCCGGTCTCAACATGGATGCAGAGCAAACCGTCTCTGAATTCTGCATCCAATTCGTAGAGGAAAACATAATTTACTGTTTCAAGGATGAGTAGGGTACCCTATGGTAAATCCTACACAAAACTTTCTATCTGCATTAAAGAAAAGAAAACAGTATGAGAAAACATGAGAATAACAAATTACATGGGAAAATACTTCACCATAGAGCATAACACAAGAATCTGGAAAACAGCATACTCATTCATTCATTCATTAGAGAGTGCTTACAACCAGCTGAGTCTGTTACAATGGTTTTTCCCCCTTCCAAGCCCCCTTTTACACTGCTAATTCATACAGTATTTATAGAAAACTTAAGTCGGTTCATATGCCTACTACAGTGATTACATTTAAGCAGAAAATGGACAAGTGGAGACATGTAGGCGGTGATAGGACATATTTGACAAACAACACCGCCTCTGGGGTTAATTCTGGGCAACTCTTCGTAGATCCAAATGCTTCAATGGCTCCTTGGAATATCAAGCAGTAAGCTTTGGAGGAAGTTCTGATGGTCTCGAAGAGGCAACTAATGAGGCTCTGACATCTGGCTTTGTTTTACAAAAAAACATGCGTTGGGTAGTCAAATTTGCACATTGTTGGCCATTTTCATTTATTGATGTTGGTATTGATGTGCTTTGTTGCCCCTTCAGTCTCTATTGTTATAATTATAACAAGTCTTCCTGAAATGCCCTTTGCTGCCTGACTCAACCTGTGGTGTATTTTTGCTACCCGAGCCCTTCTGGCCGTATTTCACCTTATTTATCTTTAGGATGAGTTTCAAATCCAATATGCCTGGTCATGGAGGGATGGCAGTTGGCACACGAGGATGCATGATGGAGGATGTTCCGTGGTGGCATTGGCAATGGTCATACAGTAGCAGTGGTTTGGGAGGACGATGGGAACAGTTCTTCAGAGGAGGGTGAGGGTGGTAAGCGGTATTGGACAGTGGGTTGCGGAGTAATCTTAAGCGTGACACGTTGCTGAACGGGTGGTATGGGATACTGTCCATTTCGGACCCCCCCCCCCCCTCCCCCCTCCCCCATGATGAATTTAGAATGGTGCGGGGAGGCCGAACTTGGATAAGGGTCGTTGAATGTAGGGAGAGGAGTGAAGAGGGAGGAAATGTGGAGGGCGATTAAAGGTTGAATGATATAACACACAGGTGGGGCCCAACACGAGCCCTTTGGTACCTGGGTCCTTCCTTTTGTGTTTTAATTCTTTTTATAACTAAACAGCGCAAAAACACATTTACCTGAACTTGAAATCTCATAGACTTTATTTCTAAAGCCCCATCGCATCCGCGTTAATCACCGCACTTCGCATGTCGCAGTTTCCAACCTTTACCTTTGCACTTATTCATTTAAACTTGTGATTTGCGATTGGGTCCCACCACATCGCACGTCGCACTTCACCAGTTATAACACTTACCTCCATGCTTATTTATTAAAACATTGTGATGTGTGGTAAGCGAGCCGGGGCCACATCATCTGCTACGTCGCTGCCACGTCATCCTGCCACATCACTCTGTCACGTCACCCATATCCACTTCGACGATTTTAACATTTACCTCTACACTTGTTCTTTAAACAGTGCGATTTTCAATTGTGATTGGGTCCCACCTGCATCGCACGTCACATTTCGAGACTTTTAACCTTTACCTCTGGCAGAAATTCTTTGAAAATTGCGATGTGAAATTGCGATCACATTGCATCGCACATTAGAACATTTAACTTCCAGACGCTTTTTAAAAGGTAACTTATAGAATGAGCGCAGTGCGAAGTGTGATGCGTTAAACACGGAAAGGTGTGAAAAGGCAGAGGGGTAAGGAAAATGTGAAAACAAAGGTTTTGCATATGGATCTATAATATATAAAGGTTTGGATGGGTCCCATCGAAGTGCATCGACGGGGTTTTCATGTTTCGGTGATGAATTGAGAAAAAAGGTTAAAGCTTGCTGCGTGCAGAATGCGAGCAGAGCTAGAATTTCATAATTTTTAATATAAGTGGGTTTTATAGAGTAGTGAGTCCAAAAAAGGTTATGTATGTGGGTTTTGGGTTTTTTTGGGGATTCAAAGCATGGGAGTGTCAGAATTTGGAAAATGAAAGGTAAGAAGAGGGTAGATGGAACGAAATGAGGGCAGTATGGATTTCGCTCACCATCACACTTAATCAGCAACACTCTCCTCTTTCATCTGAATTAAATGGAAGATAGTTTCATTTGATCCTCTTGAAAGCCAGGATCTCCCTTTCTTTTCTGAAAATAAATGATAGTCATGGAATATTATTTTCAGTATGAAAAATATAAGAAATAATCATTCACCTTATGGTACTGTGAAATACAGGAGTCTAACAATGGCTCCAACTAGGGATGGCAGCTCCTTTAGGATGTTTCAAGAACATCATATACTAGTGGCCTGATCCATTGGGATGATCCAAAATCTAAAACTTGATCTACTACAAAAACCTATGTGGCTGAGCAAGCTCAGTTCAAAATCAACACTCTTCACAAACTGAAGTCTAGAAAATACTTTTACTGAAAACTAGGAAGCAATATGAAACTAGAACTGGAAAGATGCTCATAGTACTGAACTTATTTTCACACCTACCTACCCTACTCTACTGAAATTGATGTTGTTCTAAATGATACAATAATGCCAGTGCAACCAATCAAGTAGCAGTAGAAACAGATGGACCACTTGACTGTTTGTCAGGATAATCAGGAATATAACTTGATTATGTGTCCTCATAACCAAAGTTATATTATGTAATGGAAACTTTTGATGTATTTGATCTTTATAGAGAATACATGGTTGAAATCTTGGACTAAAAAGAACCTTCATATACTCCGCTATAGGATCAATTAAAGTATGGCGTATAATACCTGCTTCTAGGCCTTCAATGGCTAGTTGATCAGTTGTATCCCCAATATTAAACCTTGAAACCACATCTTCAGTCTGGGACTTGAAAGCACAATCATCCTCAATATGTAAGTCAAGAGGTAGTACAATTTCCTCTTGCTTAGGGGAAGGAATATTTTCCTATAATTCTTTAGGTTCTCAAAAATTATATGACTGAATTTGAGAATTCAAAAGTTCAATACTAGTTTCATATCTTTCAACAACTATCTCCAGAAAAAAAAATTTAGCTTCATAATTAAATTTGCTTGACTTCAAAATGAGAAAGATAGCCGCTAGAAAATATTCATCAAGCTGAAATTCTGATAATTGATTCCTGAATGCATTTAGAACTTCACTAGATAGAAGGTCTACCACAAACCTTGTCATTTTGCTTAGCAGGAACTCTGGTCAGCATGTTGTGGAGTCACCATGAATGCTCAAAATTTGGGTTCTTTGAATCGTGGAGTCGCCAAGTGAATAATGCAGCCTTCTTGTGTTTGGTCACTGTCCACCATCAGTAATCAGATCTGAACTTTGATTTTCTTTCTGAGTTCTGAAGGAACACTAAGCTTTTTCAATAAGTGCTCCCCAACAGAGTCACCATTATGTTATCACTTTGTAATTCTAAAGGCTGAAGACAGAACCGCGGAGGGAAACATTAAACCGCTTTGGAATCTAGGACTTAGCCTTCCTAGACTCAGAGAGGGCTCTCTCTATTAGATATAGCTTTATTTATAGGGGCATTTTAGGCTAGTTATTAGTGCATAGGGGTTTTTTTGAAGATTTAGTTGAGGTAGCAGAAGAGGGCCATTGGAATATGGAGTCATAAAGGTGTAAACAAACTCAAATAGATGGATAACTTAGGTCATGTGCAACTAGGAAAGCTAGCTATGTCAATGGATATTTACAGCCTGTGAAATGGAAAAGAGGAGGAGATTAAGGTTTAACAGGAATGCAGAGCAAACTGTCTCTGAATTCTACATTTTGTTCTCAACATGGATGCAGAGCAGACCGTCTCTGAATTCTACATCCAAGTCTTAGAGGAAAACATAATGTATTGTTTCAAGACTGAGCAGGGTACCCTATGGTAAATCCTACACAAAACTTTATATCCGCAGTAAAAAAAAGAAAACAGTATGAGAAAACAGGAGAATAACAAATTACATGGGAAAATACTTCACCACAGAGCATAACACAAGAATCTGGAAAACAGCATACACATTCATTCATTCAATAGAGAATGCTTACAGCCAGCTAAGTTTTTTACATTAGTTTTTTCCCCTTTCAGGCCCCCTTTTACACTGCTAATGCATATAGTATTTATAGAAAACTTAAGTCGGTTCATATGCCTACTGCAATGATTACATTTAAGTAGAAAATGGACAAGTGGAGACATGCAGGCAGTGATAATACATCTCTAACAATAACACCGCCTCTGGGGTTAATTCTGGGTAACACTTCATAGATCCAAATGCTTCAATGGCTCCTCAGAAGATCAAACAATAAGCTTTGGAGGAAGTTGTGATGGTCTCGAAGAGGCAACTAATGGAGGCTCTAATATCTAGCTTTATTTTACATAAAAACATGCGTTGAGTAGTCAAATTTGCGCATTGCTAACCACTTTCATTTATTGATATTGGTGCTGATGTGTTTTTCTGCCCCTTCAGTCTCTGTTGTTATTATTATTAAAAGTCTGCCTGAAACGCCCTTTACTGCCTGACTCGACCTGTGGTTTCTTTTTGCTACCCGAGCCCTTCTGGTCGTGTTTCACCTTATTTCTCCGTAGGTTGAGTTTCAAATCCAATATGCCTGGCCGTGGAGGGATGGCGGTTGGCAAATGGGGATGCATGATGGAGGATGTGGCGTGGTGGCATTGGCAACGATCATACAATAGTCGTGGTTTGGGAGGATGGTGGGAACAGTTCTTCAGAGGAGGGTGAGGGTGGTAAGCGGTATTGGACAGGGGGGTGTAGAGTAATCTTGAGTGTGACATGTAGCCGGATGTGCAGTATGGGATATTGCCCATTTCGGACCCCCTCCCAATCATGATAAAGTTAGAATGGTGTGGGGAGGCCGAAACTGGATAAGGGCTATCGGATGTAGGGAGAGGAGTGAAGAGGGAGGAAAGGTGGAGGGCGATTAAAAGTTGAATTATATAACACATGGGTGGGGCCTAACATGAGCCCTTTGCTACCTGGGTCCTTCCTTTTGTGTTTTAATTATTTTTCTAACTAAACAGCTCAAAACACATTTACCCAGACTTGAAATCTCATAGACTTTATTTTTGAAGCCACATCGCATCCACACTAATCATCGCACTTTACATGTCACGGTTTCAAACCTTTACCTTTGCACTTATTCATTTAAAATTGTGATTTTTGAATGGGTCCCACCGCATCACACATCGTGCTTCGTCATTTATAACACTTACCTCCGTGCTTATTTATTAAAACATTGCAATGTGCAATATGCGGGTCAAGGCCACGTCATCTGCTATGTCACAGCCACGTCATCTATCGTGTCATCCTGCCACATCACCCATATCGCACTTCAGAGATTTTAACACTTACATCTGCACTTATTCTTTAAACAGTGTGATTTTTTATTGTGATTAGGTCCAACCTACATCGCACGTCGCATGCCAGGACTTTTAACCTTTACCTCCGGTGGAAATTCCTTGAAAATTGCAATGTGTGATTGTGATCATATCACATCGCACATTAGAACATTTAACTTACAGGGACATTTTAAAAGGTAAGTTATAAAATGAGCGAAGTGCGAAGTGTGATGCGTTAAACACGGAAAGGTGCGAAAAGGTAGAGGGGTAAGGAAAATGTAAAAACAAAGGTTTTGCATGTGGATTGGTAATATATAAATGTTTGGATGGGTCCCATCGAAGTGCATCGGCGGGGTTTTTATGTTTTAGTGATGAATTAAGAAAAAAGGTTAAATCTTGTGGGGTGTGGAATGCGGGTAGAGCTAGAATTTCAGACTTTTTAATATAAGTGGGTTTTATAGAGTAGTGAGTCCAAAAAAGTTTATGTATGTGGGTTTTGGGGTTTTTTTGGGATTCAGAGCACGGGAGTGTCAGAATTTGGAAAATGAAATGTAATAAGAGGGTAGATGGAATGAAATGAGGGAATTATGGATTTCACTCACCATCACACTTAATTAGCAACACTCTCCTCTTTCAACTGAATTAAATGGCAGATAGATTCATTTGATCCTCTTGACAGCCAGGATCTCCCTTTCTTTTCTGAAAATAAATGATAGTCATGGAATATTATTTTTAGTATGAAAAATATAAGAAATAATCAGTCACCTTGTGATACTGTGAAATACAGGAGTCTAACACAGTAAATGGTCATTTTCTTAAAAGGTTCTTTATTTAGTAAGTCAGTTGTGTCACTCCATTGTAAATATCCGGTGTGATGTGTTAATAAAATCCATGCCCAATGGTACTTATGTCTATATATATGGTCAGTCTTGAGTCCAGTATGTCAATGGTCAATCCTAGTCTCTATTTTTAAGAAGTCTTCTAAGTTTCAAGAGTTTTTGAGGCACTGAGTCTACAGTCCTTGAAGCCTCGCAAGGAGGACTTCATCCCCAATAAGAGCCATTGTTAGCACTAAAAATTTTAATGGTGTAATCACCATTTTGTCACTGTTCTAAAATGTTTATTATGTCCTAGTCCATGTCCAAAGTTTGAGTCATTTCCAATCAAAGTTAAAAAAGATTCCCAACATCAAGGTATTTTTAAGTGAATAGGTGTCATAGTGTTCTAGAGTCCTAAAATAAGTTAAAATCCCTGTTTTGGATTATTTTTAGCGTTGAAAGTTAGTCGATTTTTGGGTAATAAAATTACAGTCATCTGGTCTGGAATAATAGCTACCTTTCTTGCAAATTCATTAACAAAACAGCCAAAAAAGTAAAGGGCGGCTATTTCTCAGGATGGAAGTCATATATTCCACACAGTGAAAAGTGTAGCTATTTCACTGAGATTTTGGTTATCTCAAAAAAGAGGCTACAGGTAAATAGGTAATCAGTTTCTGAAGCAGGAAAATTAAGGCTTTGTGACAA